>JAEIFU010001720.1:0-60009 GCA_018904235.1 Lordiphosa stackelbergi | reverse complement strand
GGGGCAAATCAAATTCGAGCGAATTTAGAGCGAAAGTGAATTCTGTGGCACCCTGATAATATTTTATTAAGCTTTAATAAATCAAACTGAATATGTGTACGTCTGCAGCCATTTTGTATTATTCTCTGTGTCTAAGTATGACTGTTTGAGTGTTTTGGAATTTCAGCCAGAGATGGCATGTCGTCACATCTAGTCCCACCTCAGTGATTCCGTCACACAGCGAAGCAAACGAATCTGATTTTTTAGGATATGGTGGTGGCTATGCTTAGGGGTAGATCGGCAGTAAAAATTCTACTGGAGCCAGTAAACGAAAGCTCAAGCGGCTTCTTAACAGGAGCAGTGTGAACAATTTAGCTTTTTTCCCACAGATCTGAGGTTTTTTGAATAGCTTAAAGAAGCTATAACTTAGATATCACAAAATATTATGGCATGACATCACTTTTTTTTTGTAAATATATCTGAAATGTCGAATGAAACGAAATTAAAGCTACCCTGTTAAAATACCACTGTAATTCTATCATCCCTCTATTTTATCAAGCAGTGAACCACGGTAGATCAGCATTTTTTAGCTGCTGGCTCTTACGGTCACACTTATCCTCATTTGGCCAAAAATTGTTTAGTTTACTTAAACATTTGTCTCTAATTCCAATTTATCGTGGTTATTAACCTAGATTACCTTGCGAAATGGCCCGCCGAGCAAAAGCGCCAAATGAGGCCAAACAATGCCGAGTTTGCCTGTCCAATTTGGCAGCTGGCACCAACACCAACTGGCGGAATATATTCACCGACGACGACTCCAACGATTTGCTGCTTATGATCGAGGAGGTGACTAGACAGGAGGTTAAACAGAATGTGAATCAACCTGAAAGCATATGCTCTTCATGCTTGGCAGCGGCAAAAACAGCTTTTAAGTTTAAGCGGCGTTTAGAGAAAAGTCTTCAGCTGCTGAAGCAGAATAGACTAAGCAACGAGGACACCATCAACAGCGTAAGCCAGGAGAGTGAAAATGATGACTTGGAATTTCTCGCAGAAGATGACAGCAAAGATAGCGAAAGTAAAGACGAGCACCTTCGCTCTTATACTGGTGAATGGTCAAATGGCACTCAAAACGGACAACGACCCTTCAAATGTTCCCTGTGCTCGAAAGCCTTTTTCAAACGCAACCATCTAAAGGGACACCTTCGCACTCATACGGACGATCGACCCTTCGAATGTTCCCATTGCTCGAAAAGGTTTTTCAATAAAAGTTGTCTTGAACGACACCTAAGCACTCATACGGGAGAGCGACCCTTCGGATGTTCGCACTGTTCGAAAACGTTTAGCTCAAACAGCAATTTAAAGCAGCACCTACGTACTCATACAAGCGAGCGCCCCTTCGAATGTCCCCACTGCTCGAAATCCTTTGTCGCAAAACCATATCTAAACAAACACCTCAAAACTCATACTGACGAGCGAGCTTTCCCATGTACACACTGCTCAAAAACCTTTTTCGTAAAAAGCACGTTTAAGATGCACCTTCGCATTCATAATGGCGAGCCTCCCTTGGAATGTACCCACTGCTCAAAAACCTTTGTCAATAAGATTTCTCTAAAAAGGCATCTAATCGCTCATACTGGCGAGGGAAACTTTGAATGTTCCCATTGCAGAAAAACCTTTCACCATAATTTCTTGCTAACAAGACACCTACGCACTCATACGGGCGAGAAACCTTTTCAATGTTCCCAGTGCTCGAAAACCTTTATGGAAAAGAGCAAACTAAAGTATCACTTTCGCATTCATACAGGCGAGCAACCGTTCAAATGTTCCCACTGTTCAAGAACCTTCACGCATCGAGGAAGTCTACAGCATCACCTTGGCACACATAAAGATGAAACACAGTTGGATTTTGGAAGCCAGAACATTTAACAACTCCGATTCCGCATGATTTGATCGAAATCGAAAACGGGAACAATGTTTTTCTTTATGTTAATGTTAATTTGTTAAGATTTCATCATAAGTATCAAACAACTTGTAGCACTAGGAAGTAAGTAAATAATAATTAATAACAATATCGGATCCGGTTCTGAGTTTTAATCGGTTCTTTTCGGTAGACGGTTCCGGGTCTAATTCCCCGGTTTAGTTGTTTCTTTACAACATTTTAGTTTGCAATTCTTCTTTATCGATAGGCAAGGAGGTGGTCTTTAAGCTTCAAAGTCAAAGTTGGATCAGAGCGGGTTGGCAAAAGGGGGAAAAAGCGCCTCTGTGTATGCTTTAGAAACCGGGGAGGTTGTTGATTGTAAGGGGAAAAGCAGATTTGAATAGAAGCAAGAGGAGCAGTCTCTTTCGCACCTACTTCCCAAAAGAAACTAGGCCAACGCCTTCGAAGCGGGCGTTAACCTTGGGACGAGACGAAACGGCTCAACGATGAGATAGCGAAGTCATAAAAAGGGGCGGAAAGAGTGTGCATAGAAACAGTCGAGGCAAGCGACGACGGTTGAAAGACCAAAAAAAAAGGTCCTCTTTTTAAACGTCGGTCAAATATAAAAAAAATCAGGTTAATGTTGAAGTGCGAATTTATTATAAATCAAAGTAAAGACTACACAAACCACACAGACAGAGTCCATTCCAAAAGGCCAGGTAGCTTCCAAAACCAACATCTGTTCGGGTAGCGCCTGAGGTTCTCGCTAAATTCTGTGAGGGAGCGAGTTATTGGGCAATTCCATGACCAAAGGCCATCTATCGTCACAGGGAAGGCGATACCAATTTGGGAATCTTATACCGGGCGTCGAAGGTTGTGCCGGGGTCATCTTTGTTTAAAAAAATAAAAAATAAAAATAATTAAATAATAAAAAACTAAAGGAAATAAAAAAATTATAATTCTTCGAAAACCAATTTCGACGGTTTTGGCTTGGCGGTTTTGGTTTCGCCATTGATTTTCGACTGCCTTTTTTGGGTGACTGTCGTAGGGCTCCTATCGATAGTACTGATAGCTCGGTGTGGCCACCATCATTTTTTAAAAGGCAACAAACACCAAAAAGGGGGTTCCGCGATATCTTAAAAAAAAAAGCGGTGAGGGAAAAACCGGGGCCCATTTTGGAATCAGTGCACAAAACTGGATCAGTTTTTATTACAAATAGGGCTGGACCTCACAAAAGTGGTCATTTTGTTGGCCTGTGTTATTTATAGATTAACAAGTTGTCGTGAAAACCATAATTGTTTCATTTTTTTCGACCGTTCCAATATGTGTCCTCTGTCCAGCCATGTTTTTAATGAAGATGTCAGATTGTGTTAAATTGGAACTGCTGGACATTTTCGACCAACTAGGATGTGGACAGTTTTCCCCTGATAAATCAATCCAATTATGGTTGTGCAACAATTAAATACAGTTAATTTTCTGCTCGGCCAATAAAGACAAATTACCTCGGATCAAAAAATATGGCACATAGGTAAGCATCATTCTCGAACAGACTTGGTTCTCTAAACTGTAACTCGTGAGACTATAGTTTGGTCAATTCTGAGTTGATTTCAAATTAACATTGAATCCACATAGAACCCAAGTTTACAGAAAAAATCAGAATTAGCTGATGCCAAATTTGAGCCGAAGTCGTAACTAGCCAGCATCCAGTGTAATATTACAAACATATGTATATGGAAAGATGAGGAGGGTAAAGATTTTGGTTAGCTGCACTCACTCTTTCTCGTTCGCTCTCTTTTCTTTGTGGTCGTCAGCAATAGTGTGGCGCAATGTATGCATGTAAAATGTTCATTGTGGGTACATAAAATTTACTTCACAGCCGGCCATGCATATCTCAGTGTCAGAGAGAGAAGGGCATATTTTTTTGTCCAGACAAGTCACTCATGTTTCTATGTAAACGCGAGCCGAACTTATGGTTGTGTGAATCGGTGAACACTGAATTGCATGAAAGTTGTAGGCTGTAGTCTGGAGAGAGCCCTTGCTCACTCCCCACAAAGTTCTCTGTCCTCTACATTATCTCGGCACTGACTTACATTTATCGAAATTTTTACTAGTAGAGGAAAACTAAAATTAACCCGTATATTTGTTTCTGTTTGGTTTTGATAACCGGTTATGGTAATAAAAGTTATAGGGTAACGGTAATAAGAAAAAAATTATTTCGGTTACGCTTACAAATTTTAAAGTGTTTTTAGCGGTGAAGGGTTAGGGTTTCGGTTACAGTTTTAATCTCTGCTTTTAAGTGTAAAGGCTTTCGAGCATAAGGAACATTGGAAGTGTCGTTTTCCAGTATGAGTGCGAAGGTGGTGCTTTAGATCGCTACTTTTTACAAACGTTTTCAAGCAGTGGGAAAATTCGAATGGTTCTTCGACTTTATGAGTGATTAGGTAGGTGCCTTTTGAGAAAACCATTTCTGACGAAGGATTTCAAGCAGCGAAAGCATTTAAAGAGTCGCTCTCCCGTAGATTGCTGCCGTAGGCAAAGGTTTTCGAGCAATGGGAACACTCGAATGACATTGTCAAGGTGGAGAGAGATTTAGCACAGTGGGAGAAGATTATGGTTCCCCTTTATTGAAAACTGCCTATTCCCACGATTTGTGTTTCCCCAAGGCAAGCTCCAAATTTTCCTTGCATTGTTTATAGAATTTTAAATGCACTACCTTAACAGAATTATGCTTGACAAGTGGAAAACGAACTTTGATTTACAATTCAGAGAAACAAGAAAACATTTTCATTTTGAGAATGATGTTGAGACAAATTTGTAATTATTTTCACATATTAAAAGCATGTAACTTATAGGCCTTTTCGGAAAAGTAAAACTTAAACGAAAATAAACAAAAGTAAAACGTTGTTCCCGTTCCGAAATTGATGCGTTTTTAATTTTCGAGCTCGCAACCGTTTTTATAACAATAAGTCATTTACACAATCTGCTGTTTTGAGCGAAAATGAAGTTGGAAAAGATAAGTATTCATATCTTTTTCCACACATCAGTAGTTTTATAATGCACCCTATCTCCCTTCGTAAAGCCATTTCGAAATCGAGAAAGACTCTTGTCTCCTATAATTATAGGATCAGGATTAAGATTATTTCCAACTTTCCGCGCATCTTTTCTAGCGACTCGGACCTCATTCCGTTTGCCAAACTGGTGCTCCTAAATTGAAGTTCAATTATTGAACTAGTCCATAGCAGCATTTTCACTGTTGCCAAGTACGGTCACACTTATCTGCAGATGGTTTTATACTTAACTATAGAATTTGTTGCAATTTTTGCTAATTATATTTGTAATTAAACGAACTTTGCCTGTGGAATGGCCTACAGATCAATTGAACCACAAAAGGCAAAGCAATGCCGCGTTTGCCTGTCCAGTTTGGCAGCTGACACCAACATGACCTGGCCAAATATATTCACAGACTTGGACACTGGCCAAGGAGGCTTGCTGTTTATAATCAAGGAGGTGACTGGACATGAGATTAAACAATACGAGAATCTACCCCAAAACATATGCCCACCATGCCTGGCAGCAGCAAACATTGCATGTAATTTTAAGCGGCGATTAGAGAAGAGTCTTCAGCTGTTGAAACAAAATACAACAAGGAACCAGAATTCGTGGCAAGTCCGTCCAGAGAGGACCAACAGCGTAAACAAAGATAGTGAAAACGACGTCAGCGAAGATTCTTTTAACGGCGATTGGTCAACCCAAAGCACTGAAACCGGAAAACGACCTTTTGAATGTTCCCATTGCACAAAAACCTTTCCCTACAGCAGCAGTCTAAAGGAACACCTTCGCTCTCATACGGGCGAGCGACCCTTTGAATGCACCCACTGCTCGAAAACCTTTTTCAATAATGGCGTGCTAAAGAGACATCTACGCACTCATACTGGAGAAAGACCCTTCATATGTTCGCACTGCTCGAAAACCTTTGCCCAAAGCACCAGTCTAAGGTATCACCTTCGTACTCATACTGGCGAGCGACCCTATAAATGTACCCAATGCTCGAAAACCTTTGGCCATAACAGCGATCTCAAAAAACACATACGCACTCACTCTGGCGAACGACCCTTCCAGTGTGAACACTGCATGAAAACCTTTAGCCAAAATGGTAATCTGCAGAAGCACATTCTGATACATACTGGTGAACAGAGCTACGAATGTTCCAAGTGCCCGAAAACATTTACCCAACAGGAGTATCTAAACTATCATCTACGCACACATACGGTCGAACGACCCTACAAGTGTACCCACTGCTCGAAAGACTTTAGCCAAAATAGCTATTTGAAGTGCCACATTCGTCGCATTCATATGGGCGAACGACCCTACGAACCATTGTCCGAGCCAGCAAACTAAAGGATCATCTAAGTACAGAAATTGGGGAGCAACCCAATGAATCACTCCGAAGCGTCATGTACGGACTCATGCAAAATAAGGGGTTTCGTTCCTGAAATTCAAAATTGGCAAAAAAAAAAATTTTTTATTGTTCAAATTTGATCTGTTTTTATTAAAGTTTTTTACATGTGTTGATAATTAAGCAAAAGTTTGCTATTATATATGTGTATAACATTCATATTTTTAAAATTAAAAGTTGGTTTTAATTAAAAAATCTTCTTCATATAATTGATTAACAGGTAAAACTTTTTTATATGCATTTGGTGGCATTTATAATTTAAGCTGTTTTCTTTTTTGGTGGCTCCTTATCAAAAAAATAGTCATTTTCGATTGTTTGGTGGCTGTTAAAGCTATTTATAGCATTTAAAGGCAAAAGTATTTTTTCCAACTCTCTCTTAAACTTAAGTCGTCGTTCGATGACCGGATCTGAATTTCAAAAGCACGATTCCAAGCTGCTACCATATGCGAATCCTTCTTGGAGCTTCTGGAACTAATCGGAGCGCGTTTTTTAGACCTGCTGTCATCTGATTTCGAATTGTTTGCTTCATTCAACTGATTCGTTATTAATTCCTTCATCTTTAAACAACTCTTGCACATCATCAAATGCCATGTCGTCGAAGCCTTCACCTTCAATAAATGAGCAAGTTCCAATATATCCACATTTTGGCACTTCTATTTCATGTCTTTTAACAACCTCTGGTCATAATTTCCTCAGCATCTATTTAATATTGACACCTTGGGTCTCTTTTACAGATAAGTTAAGCAATTCAAGGCTATCTTTAATAGAAAATTTCTTCCAAGCACTGCCTCGCCAAAAAAAAAAAAAAAAAAATAAAAAAAAAAAAAAAAAAATAAAAAAATAAAAAAAAATAAATTAAAAATTTAACATTAAAAACAAAAAAAATAAAAACTAAAATCAACGAAAAAAAAATTAATAAATATTTATAAAAAATATAATTTTATAAAAAATTTAACAAATAAAAATAAATAAAAAACTATACAATTATAAATCAGGGATAATCAAAATTTTAAATAAAAAATTATATATTAATTAATTAAAAATTATAAAATATAAATTAATATTAAAAATAATATAATTTAAATAAAATTAAATAAAATTAATAAAAACAATAAAAATTGCCCAATCACTGGTTACATCGACGGAGTCAGTTTCAGTTGTAACCAAACGAAATCACTAAATTCTAAGATAAATCTAAATCATTTTATTCCTGTTTAATAAAACGAATCAAAATTCAACACAAAATTAATGGTTTCACATTTAAAGTAAAATTACACAGGCCAACAAAATGACCACTTTTGTGAGGTCCAGCCCTATTTGTATTAAATTCAGATCCCGTTTTGTACACTGATTCCAAAACTGGTCTCGGTTTTTCTCCATGGGCTTTGTTTTCAAGATATCGCGGAAAAACCATTTTGCTGTTTTTTGGCTTTTAAAAATTATGGAGGTTAGCTGTATGCGACAGTATACATACTAAGGTCACCTAAAATAATCAATGAAGCATCATCAGCAAACCCAAAAGCGCCTAAATTGGCCTTTAAAGAGAAATTTTCATCAAAATATAGCAAATTTTTCAAACTTAATCGCCGTGTACCAGCCATTTGGGGTGGTTGAATTTTTAATTAAAACCACTTTAGCATGTAGCCCAATGGTTCTTCTAATTTCACAAATTTTGTTTCATATAAATCTTGTCGATTGACAAAGTTACAGTCGGTTAATCCCGAAAAAATGAATTAAATTTTATGGCAGGATAACTAGATTGATACACAAAAATGTTTACAGGAAATAAATATTAAAAGACTACTTGATCTAACATAGACCTTACACTAATTGTCATGCAAATGTACAATAACATTCAATCAGTACTAGATTAAAACAATTTGCCACAAAAATTCTAATATGCGTAATATCAAACAACCTCTCGAGAAACATTCAATTTTCCAGAATTGCAAAATGAAGGACTGTCAAAAAAAATAATTTAAAAAAAATGGGGAAAGCACCGGTGTTCGACCGAAGTTCAAGTTTATATAACCTTGGAGCATGAAACATGCCTGCCAGTTTGATATATAGCAGCTATACGATAAATTCATCCGATTTTGATCAAACTCTCCATAATTGTGTTGAAACAGAAAATATTCATAACTGGAAAGTTCAAAGACGCCATCATAGAAAACAAAAAAATTACCTTAATTTGTGAAAGTTTGTTTACATAATTCAATTAAATGGTCTTTCTATGAACAATTCTTGAAAATCGGTTTTTATTTTCGGGCCATTTAACTGTATGTAACCACTTAATTCAAAGTAAAACTAAAAATTCGAACTTCCAACTTATGACTTATCTCGTCAAATGTCGTGACAGACTCATAAAGTTATTCGCTTGCGAAATGGAGCGAGTTTTTGCACTACCTTGCATTCATTGCTCATTCCTCCAACTAATAAGAGTGGTCAATTTCCTCGACATATACATTCGTTTCACAGATAGAGTCTTTTCTGAAATCTCTTTCCGCCAGGCATTTGTTGAAGTTTGGAAAATCGTAATAGTCACAAGGAGCTTACTCCGTAGATTATAGTATTTTGCGGTACTCATTTGGCCCATTTGTAGCCTAATTCATAAAATTTTAATGTTCTTGAGAGGTTGTTTGATATTATGCCGTGATATTAACCGTGTAAGACCTAGTTCGTGCTAAAAGAGTCCGTGTTAAGTGAGAGCCAAGTGTATCTTAAAATTATACATCTACTTCATTTCTTGAGTATTTTTATGGTGCTTTCAGACGAGGGTACCAGGGGTAAATGTATTTCATTTTGGCTCTTGGATGCAAAATTCGTCGCCAACTTTCTAGGGTCCATAAATCCTTCGAAGAATCTTTCGGTCGTAACCGTGTAGTAGTAGCATCGGCTTGCTGGAGTAATTTTTCTTCGTTCTGTTGGTATGCGGCCATTGGCTCTGTATATACTCCAACAGCAGTTTAAAGAAGTCACACTCTAAGTAGTTATCGCCCTGCCTGAAACTTGTTTTAGTATCAAATGGTTCGTTGAGTTTTTTCCTATTTTGACGGAGCTTTGCGTTCTTCTCAACGTCATCATGCCAAGACGAACGCACTTTGCTGGTATACCAAAAGTAGACAGGGCTTCAAAGAATCTTGACCTTATCGGTGTGTCGAAGGCTTATTTAAAATCAAGAAAACGATGGTAGGATTTGATTTTTCTCTGACAGGTCTTCTCCAGATTTTGTCGTAGACTATAGCCATGACTATGAGCTTTAGCCGTTCACGAAGTAGGAAAGCAAGTAGACTGATCCCACGGTAGTTTGAGCAAACTGTAGGGTCTCCTTTCTTCAGAAGTGGGCAAATTTCACTTAGACTCCAATTTTCGGGCATGTTTTCGTCGTACTATATTCTGCAGAGGAGCTGTTGTTGCTCAAACACTCATGATCAACAGATTATTTGATAAAGTAAACCCAAAAATTTCTAAGATTGCTCAATTTTAACAATTTTTTGTTTTATTTGACTTAAAATACAATTTAATATTTAAGTAGTTTTTTTTTCTTAAGCTATCCCAGCGATCACTTAAAAGTTTCACTCATTATTAGTATGAGTGCGAAGGTGAATCTGCAGACCGCTACTCTGTGTAAAGGATTTAGGGCAAAGGGAACATTTGTAGGGACGCTCTCCCGTATGAGTGCGTAGGTGAACCTGCAGACTGCTGGTCTGTGAAAAGGTGTTCGAGCAAAGGGAACATTTGTAGGGACGCTCGCCCGTATGAGTGCGTAGGTGTTGCTTAAGTTTGCTGTTCTCAAAAAAGGCTTTTGAGCACTCAGAACATTTAAAGGTTCGCTCGCTCGTATGAGTGCGAATGTGATCCTTCATATGGCAGCTTTTAATAAACGTTTTCGAACAGTGGGGACAGTCGTAGGGTCGCTCGCCCGTATGAGTGCGAAAGTGATACCTTAGACCGCTGCTTTGGGCAAAGGTTTTCGAACAGTGGGTACATTTAAAGGGACGATCTCCAGTATGTGTGCGCTGGTGATTCCGTAGACTGCTTCTTTGGCCAAAGGTTTTCGAACAGTGAGAACATTGGAAGGGTCGTTCTCCAGTATGTGTGCGCAGGTGATCCTTTAGAGTATTTTTTGTGGAAAAAGTTCTCGAACAGTGGGTACACTCGAAGGGTCGCTCGCTATCATGAGTGACTATGTGTCTCCTTAGCAAGTCATTATTGTCAAAGGTTTCCGCACAGTGGGAACATGCGAAGGGTCCCTCCGAATGAGTTCGAAGATGAACCTTAAAGCGGCTGCTTTGGATAAAGGTTTTCGTACAGTGGGGACACTCGAAGGGTCGCTTGCCTGTATGAGTATAAAGGTGATACTTTAGACTGCTGCTGTAGACGAAGGTTCTCGGACAGTGAGTGCATTCGAAGAGACGTTCTTTAGTATGAGTGCGAAGGTGATCCTTTAGCAGGCTGTTACTAACAAAGCTTTTTGAACAATGAGTACATTCAAATGGTCGCTCGCCCGTGTGAATGCGAGTGTGATATTTTAGAGCGCCTTTTCGTGCAAAGGCTTTCGGACAGTACGAACATTCGAAGGGTCGTTCTCCAGTATGAGTTTGTAGGTGATTCTTTAGAGATCCATTAGTGACAAAGGTTTTTGAACAGTGGGAGCATTCAAATGGTCGTTCTCCAGTATGTGTGCGAAGGTGATATTTCAGATGGCCGCTTTGGGCAA
The DNA here is from genome assembly GCA_018904235.1 of Lordiphosa stackelbergi. NCBI lineage: Eukaryota > Metazoa > Arthropoda > Insecta > Diptera > Drosophilidae > Lordiphosa > Lordiphosa stackelbergi. The sequence goes on along the minus strand of JAEIFU010001720.1, from coordinate 48,936 downwards.
AGGTTTTCGGGCAATGTGAACATTGTAAGGGTCGATCGATAGGATGAGTGCGCAGGTGTGTCTTTAGCAAGTCTTTATTGATAAAGATTTTCGAGCAGTGGGAACATTCAAAGTGTTGATCGCCAGCCTGAGTGAGTAGGTGAGGTTTGGACCATTCGTCAGTTTCCCCTTCGTCCTCTTCGCTGTCGTCTCCTGTGAACAAGTCCAAATCATTTTCTTCTACACTGCTGAGGATCTCCTCTGAATCTGCGTGCATCGAATCCTCATTAACTGTCATATTCGGCTTCAACAGCTGTAGACTCTTCTCAAATCGCTGCTTAAACTTAAATGCAGTTTTTGCCGTTGACAAGCATGAAAGGCATATGTTTTCAGGTAGATTCTCATTCTGTGTAACCTCGTGTCCAGTCACCTCCTCGATTATAAGCAGCAAATCTCTGGAGTCAGCTCCGGTGAATATATTTGGCCAGTTGATGTTGGTGCCAGCTGCCGAAATGGACATGCAAATGCGGCATTGCTTTGTCATTTGTGGTTCCGTTGCTCTGCGGGCCATTTTACTGCCAAAGTTTGTTTAATAACAAATATAAATTGCAAATTTCAGCGAATTTAAGAAGTAAATAAACAATTTTTAACCAGCTGAAGTCAAGTGTGACCATTCATGCGTACGGCAAACATATTGGTTTGAACTGGTTCATCAAACAGAATTGGAGCCGAGTCGCTGCTTCTTTGGGGAGGAGGCCTGAAAGTCGGATGTGATATACAAATACCATTGTTTTAGTATGTCTAGAGCAGGGCCGGCCAGCGGTGATATGACAAAACATCGAACTAAACTGGGACTTTTTTATTTGCGAAGTGACAAGAATCAGACCGCCTACTAGATTATGTGAAAGGAAAACCGTACGTATCAAATCTACTTGGCTTTGAGCAGGCGGTTTTAAATCGCTCAACTTTTGTCATCTAATCTAGTAGCCGAGCATATTTGAGCCCCTTAACATTTATTTTTAAACAGCTTTAATATGAAATTCTAACGTTTATACGAAAACATCTAGAGATTTCTGTGACACACCAGTAAATCTGTTGGCTAAAATGTCAAAAACACTTTATAGGACGAGCCGAGCTCTTGAAGGGCCTTAATTAAATATAAGTTCTTCCTTCGTCAACTTTTGGCGACTGCACATTGGTTTTTTTTTTCCTTTTTTTTGGCATAAACCCAAAAAAATGTTGCTCTGATTTTAAAATAACCTTTATTTTTATGTTTAAAATACTCCAATTATTAAAAAAATGAGTTGATAAGATTTTTTACGGTCACACTGATTGAGCGGTAAGCTGTCAAAGTCAGATGATTAGGCACGTGTTAGCATTGTGTACAATTCATTGGAACACATTGCTCAAGTTTGATTGCTTACGTTGGCCACATAAATATACAAATTCAACTTTAAGTGATGGAAAATCGTAGTTTAGGTATGTAAAACAAGGATTTAATAACATATCCGTCCATTTTTTTTGTTTTTGTCCTGGTGTAACGTGTATTATGCATGTGTATTTTTAAGAATTTTTTTAGCAAGTTTAGCTTTGTTTTGTGGAGTAGAACTCTCAAGGCACTCCAAAGTGCTCTAGCTTTAAAATGTGGAGTTACTAACTAAAATGTCTACAATAATATGCAACTAAATTTGTCTGCTTTAACTTGCTTTTTCTCGAAAAATTCGCCTTTTTCCAGAAAGATATACGTTTGAACATGAAAAGTTGTTAGACATTTTTGTCAGCCACAAACGATCAGAGGCCGCAGACAAACAGCATATACTGCAAAAAAATTTGCGAAAACCACCTAAGTAAAACCTCCGAAACACAAGTAATTAAAAAGGTATGCGCTTTTGTCAAATATATTAAAAGGAAATGGACAAATTGAGGGCGAAAAACCAGTGTTTAAATTGCTTTACTCACAGCAGCAAAAGTTGTAAAATTCTGATTAACTGATCAACAAGTTTTTCTCAAATTTGAAAACGCTGCTGTTGTATAGACTTCTGATTTGAAAATCTTAGTAGTCGGCGTCAAATCAAAATCAGAAAAACGAAAATTGTAACTTAGGAAATCAAAGCAGCAGTCGGCCCTTTAAAAGTTTTTCATTTGATTGACTGCGACTTTTCGAATTATTGTAAGTCTATGAAACAGTCGATGAAAACTTCGACAGTCGACTCTCAGTGCTTTAAAAGTTTTTTTGATTGATTGACTTATCTAAATATTGTAGGGTCCAAATTTAATCTGTTAGTGTACAAATTGATATATTATGTGACAATATGGGATTATCTAGCTGACTAAATCTGGCGTAAATCTTGGGCCTCCATTAGCAAAGATATTTATTAAGACACCGCTACTAAAGAATGATTAAATCGCGAAATGGCCAATAAGAGTCAAAAATAGCAAAAATCAAAAAATCACCAGAGCAAGCAATAAACAAACGTTAAAGGTTGCCAACGGTCAAAGAACCGCTAATTACTTCAGAAATTTGATTTTCCAGACTAAAAGTTGAAATTCATGGCTGTATGACTGTGACACACTAACCCGCGATATTATTGCGCGAAAGACCAATGGTGAATGAATAAAGTTGAACATTGAGTTCCAACCACCTACTTCAAATAGCGCTTAGGGACATATTATTTCACATAAGAAAAACTCTCACTAAACAATTATTGAGTCGCGACAAGGCTAAGGAAAATCAAAAATAGTAAAAAATGAAACCAAATCACCTAGATACAATGGAAGAGCACGAGTTTAATAATAGATATACAACTAAACAAGAGCCGAAAGCATAATTTCTTCTCCGATATTCTGAGAAACTAATAGAATTCCACCTGGCCATAAACTCTTTCTTCTTAGCAAATCCCCAGAGATTGCCCAATGGATGGAAATAACGCTTAAAGTAAAATAACATATTCATAGATATACGTGAACGCTTTAAATAACGTATTGCCTACATGCACTGTCAATTTTTAATGACAGCAACCTATTTCTAGCCTCTTTAGTAATGTCATTCCGAATATTTTTCGCCACTACTGCCAATGTTTTCTTGCAGTTCAAGGCATTTAAGACATTTGCTTTCCTTCTACAATTCTTAGCCCTTCAGAAACGGGGTCCAAAAGAATTCTCATATTGGGAGAATTTAAGATGTTAAACGGAATGCTATCCTCGGTGACAAGACCAATATAAGCTCTGATTATCTGCTTTTTGTTGACTTCGACTTTTATTTTTTTTAGCTATGTTGTTTTGAAATGCAGTAGAAGAAGCAGCATTTAATTGCTCTACTTGGGAATAAATTATTAAATGCGCTTTTAAATTGGGAAATCCTGCTGTTTTTCAGCGGTTTATTGCACTTCATGCAAGTAGCTATCCCGTCGATCTCATTATTATGAAAATATTTCCAAATTTTGCATTCCTTCTTCGGCGCCATTGTGCACAAAACAAATGAATTTTAAAAATTTTCCCAAAGGTTCGAACTGTTAAATTGCTCTTTACAAATCAAACTAATTGATTCAGAATTCAAAAAATAGAAAATGAAAAACTGGCACTACCTACTTGCCTACTTGTACTTTAAAGTTAGGATATGGGCCGTCACACAGTTGTTCAGAATCAAAGCACTGAGAGTCGACTGTCGAAGTTTTCATCGACTGTTTCATAGACTTACAATAATTCGAAAAGTCGCAGTCAATCAAATGAAAAACTTTTAAAGAGCCGACTGCTGCTTTGATTTCCTAAGTTACAATTTTCGTTTTTCTGATTTTGATTTGACGCCGACTACTGAGATTTTCAAATCAGAAGTTTAAGCAGCAGTCATAAAATTAAAACTTGTCGAAGTTTTTAAACACTGCGAAAAACTAAAACTAGATTAAAAAAATAAGCCTTTTGAATGCTTGATAAAAACATAGTAATTGACATCGAAGTAAATTGTGGCTCTATGAATAGAGGAGGTCCTGCAAAAGTCGACTATGAGAATGCTAGCTCCCAACAAAAACGAAATTTGGCTACAGAGCTTTTATAAGTTAATAATAACTCGTTGTCTTTGCTTGTGTGTACAAGAGTTGCTGGAGCATTAGCTACAAAATCAGCAGATAAGGACATGGCTGCTGTTTTGAGAGCTGAGCCTTAGATCATCGGACCCGTGGCTGTCTAGTATCTATTTAAAGTAACGACAAATTTAAAAAAATTTAAAATAATCATACCAAATTAAGTTTTCTCGCTTCAGTCACCATGATTTGACCCACGTAGGAGAATGGGAAAGCATAATACAACGAAATCAAGTATGCAGAAAGAAAGCTTAATGAATTCCGATTAAAATCTGATATTCTTATCTCTGATTGCATCTCGCGTATCAAGTAGCAGTTAAAAAAGCCAAAAAGTTCGATTTTTGTCGTGTCTGCAAGTGTATCAAAATTATACGACATAATTTAAATAATGCGGCTGGAGATAAAGATTTAATGAATTTTTAATAAAATGCCGCGTGGGCGTTTGTTATCCGACGAGGAAAAGGGAAGGATAAGAGCCTACAACGATGTTGGCTTTAATGTAAGCGAAATATCGCTGAAAATCGGTCGAACACGTTGTATTATCACCAAATTTTTGAACAATCCGGATGAATATGATGTGAAGCAAAGCTCTGAAGGAAAACAGCGAAAAAGTCGCATAATACTTAAAGCTAGCAATTCGATAGCTTCGTGCTCCACACTTGCCGCATGTTGCAGTACGCCTGTGTCACGGATGATTGTTTGGCGGACGCTGCAATCATCGGAGTGCATTGTCAGATGAGTCTTAAAAAAGGTTCCGTTCTTAAAGCCGACCACAAAACAGCACGACTTCAATTTGTGGAAATAAAACTTTGAGAGCAACTGGGGGCCTCGGTATAAAATTTTAGCTTTATTTTTTTTAAACAGCTTTGTTCAATATTTATCATTTAGATAATATTTTTGATGAAAAAATGTTGTCCTGACGGCCCAAATGGGTTTCGGCACTATTGGATAGATTTGCGTAAGGATCCACTTATGTTTTCCAAACGCCATTACGAAGGCGGATCCGCAATGGTTTTGGGGAGCCTTTCATGCGTCTGGAACGCTTGATCTGTGCTTCACAAGCTGCAGGATAAACAGTGGAGAATACAAAAAAGTATTGGAGGATCGTCTTCTGCCATTTTTTGAAAAAAATATGGAAAGAGATCTTGTTTTTCCGCAAGATAATGCATATATTCAAAAGAGTAGAGAGACCCAGCGCTTTATAAGTAATCACCATATAAATGTTTCGGATTGGCCAGCACGCTCCCCTGACCTAAACCCAATTGAGAACATTGTAGGTATCTTGGCCAGGCGTGTTTACGCCAATAACAACAAATTTGAGAATGCCGAAAGCCTCAAAAGCGAAATTTTGGCCCTGTGGTCTCTTTCAGACCAAAATTTACTTACAAATTTGGTGAATTCAATGCCTAAGAGACTTTTCGGGTAGCAAAGGCTATTTATTTATTTATTTATAGTTTAACAATGTTCTGTCTAACTTTAAGAGGGCCTACTTAGGAACGACAATAAATTATTTTTTAGTACAAAAAGGAGGATTGAGATGAAAAAATATGGTAATGCAAGTTATAGTTTAAGCAAAGGCTTCGGAAGGGTTCGTGATGAGCGTAGTTTGTAAGGCAAGGCTGTAGATAAATAGGATAAAAGTTTCTAGTAACGCGTTGTGGGACTGCAAGACTTATATTAGATAACAAAGCGATAGAGTCGATATCTCCTGACAGGAGTTTATGAATAAAAAGAGCACTATGGCAAGTTCGGCGGTTCTTAAGAGAAGGCAGGTTGATGAGGCGTAATCTGTCCTCATAAGGAGGAAGATGAATGGTGGAATCCCAGTTTAAGCCTCGAAGAGCAAAAATTAAGAACTGTTTTTGAACCGATTCCAGTTGATCTTGATATTTTTGGTAATAAGGAGACCACACGCACGACCCATATTCAAGTATTGGTCTCACTAGTGAGACATAGAGTTGCTTAGTGACATAGGGGTCATTAAATTCCTTCGACCATCGTTTAACAAATCCGAGAACTCCCATTGCCTTGTTTGAGATAACTGATATATGACTATTGAAACATAACTTGGGAACAAATTGTATACCCAAATCATCAACTTTATGGATACGTTCCAAAGGGATGGAATCAATCATATAATCAAACTCATATGGTTGATTACGACTAAAAGTCATACATTTACACTTGCTGAGATTAAGAGGAAGGCTATTAACCGAGCACCAGGTGTGAAGAGAGCTTAAATCGGATTGCAAAAGTAGAGGAGACGTAGGGTCATTATACGACAAACAAAGTTTGAGGTCATCCGCATACATTAGTGCCTGCGAATGGGATAAAACCTGTGGGATATCATTAATGAAAAGGTTAAATAGTAAGGGACCTAAATGACTACCTTGGGGGACCCCAGATAGTACAATAATGGAGCTGGATAGTACTGATTTGAAACGAACTCGTTGAGATCGATCACTTAAGTAAGACTTTATCCAGTTGAGGAGGATTGGTGGGAAGCCGAGCAGACACAGTTTATGTACTAAGAGCTCGTGATTAACTGAGTCGAAAGCCTTGCTGAAATCAGTATAAACTACATCAGTTTGTTGCTTATTGACAAACCCATTGTTTACAAGAGTAGTAAACTCAAGTAGATTCGTAGAAATAGAGCGATTCTTCATGAAACCATGTTGAGATACGGATATTACCGAACGACAATAATGTTGTAGTTGGGGAGTCAGGATCTTTTCAAGAAGCTTAGGAATATCCGAGAGTTTCGATACACACCTGTAGTTCGAAATGATTGACTTTGGTCCCTTTTTATGGATAGGAATGATATAGGACTCTTTCCAAAGACTAGGGAAATCTCCCTGTTGAAGAGACATGTTAAATAGTTTACAGAGCGGCACATATAAGAAGTCAGCACAAAGTTTCAACACACAGCTGGGAACTTTGTCAGGTCCGGGACTGAAAGAGAACTTGATTGTTCGTAGGCAGGATAAAACACTATCTGCATCTACAACAGGGCATACAATGCAGTTGGAATTTGCCACAGAATAAGGATATTTAGAGACAAAATTATTAGCAGATGCAGAATAGCATCGTTGGAAAAAAAGTTGCAAATAGATTGGCAATATCAGAGTCGTTGTCACCCGATACATTATCTAAAGAGAGGGAGGGCGGGAATTGAGAGGATTTCCTTTTAGCATTGACAAAGTTGTAGAACTTCTTTGGGTCATCCTGAAAGCTCAACTTACACCTGACCTTATGTTCTTATCTATAACCAATTTTTTTCATTAAGTGCACACAACAGATCAAATCTGAGGAAAAACATATTTCTTTTGAATTTTCCAAATAATTTTAGATATCATGTTCGGGTAGGGGGATGTTGGAGTGGTCGATTCATAAAACAAACAAAAACCGATATTCTACTTTGATTTGAATAATTTATGTGCAAAAACTAAACTTCCTATCTTTCACTTTGGAGTTGATGCAAAAAAAAAAAAAAACGAAAAAATCCATAGTGGGCTTCATTAAATTTGTTGAAAGCGGAAAGGCGTCGTTCTCTACTAGCACATATGGGAGTTTCCGGAACTGAAAGCGAACTAGACCAGTATTGGATACAAAGATTTGACCACTTTACCTGCGACTCCGATTTCTTATCATTTGCTCTCACAATTTGATTTGAGCAGTTGGCATTGTTCGCATTCGAAATTTTGGGGCGCTTTTTCACCAGCGATATCAATTTTAAGTTGTCTTTCTTATTTTGCAATGTACTGTGAACTCTAAGGAACTCACTAAAAAATCTCTTATATCTGATATATACGTCTTTTCCAAGTTTGAATATGGTATTTAGTCCGTAATGTAAAATTGGCTATACAGCTCCTCCAACGGGGCCAAGCCAAGCTTCTCTCAATCCCTTGGCGTGTGTGCTTTAAAATTTTTCGCAAAAGAGAAAGGGACCTACAGTTTAACGCCGAATTCCGAACGGCAAAGTTTGAGAATTTGCTTTTTCATGGCTAGATTACTTCACATCTGGCGCCAATAGCTGGTGAAGGTGACCGTATGTGTAAAAGATGATGTTAGATGTTCAGAGGTTTAGTCCATAGTTTTACCAAATAAACCCAAATAGCATTCCCCTCGAATTAAACAATTTGTTATTTTATTAGACTTCAAATACAAGTACAATACAACTTCTATTCAATTCTTAATTAAAAAATCAAAGTATAATTTGTACACTGCTTTTCGACAGTATGTTTGCGAATATGAGTGCGAAGGTGAGTCTTTAGAGTGCGGATTCGGGCAAAGGTTCTTGAGCAGTAGGAACATTCGTATGGTCGCTCGTCCGTATGAGAGCGAAGGTGATCCTTTAGGTTACTGCTTGAAGCACACGTTTTGGAGCAATGGGAACATTTGAAAGGTCGCTCGCCAGTATGATTGCGAAGATGTCTGTTTAGATGGCTATTTTGTGCAAAGGTTTTCGGGCAGTGGGAACATTCGAAGGACCGTTCTCCAGTGTGAGTGCGTCGGTGATACTTTAGACCATTTTTTGTGGTAAAGTTTCTCGAGCAAATAGAGCATTCAAACAGTTGATCGCCAGCATGAGTGAGTAGATGAATCTTTAGATAAGCTTTATTTGTACAGAAGAACGAGCATTTGGAGCATTTAATAGGTTGTATTTTGTTTTCAGGGTTTTGGCTTGACGATTCAATAGATTCCAAATCATTTTCTTCGCTTTTGATGGCCTCGTTCCTTGTTCTATTCTGCTGCAACAGTTGGAGACTCTTCTCTAGTCGCTGCTTAAAATTAAATGCAGTTCTTGACGCTACCAAGCAGGAACAGCATATTCTTTGGGGCAGAGTTTCATCCTGTTTGACCTCCTGTCCAGTCACCTCCTCGATTATGAACAGCAATTGTCTGGAGTCGTCGCCGGTGAACAAATTTCGCCAGCTAGTTTTGGTGCCAAACAAATTGGACATGCAAGATCGGCATTTCTCGGCCACTTGTGGTTCTATTGCTGCGTAGGCCATACCACTATAAAGTTTCTGTTAATAACAACTATAAATTGCAATGTTTGAATAATTTCAACAATTTATTTACTAAATAATGAAAAGTGTGACCGTAGAAGCCAACAGCTAAAAATGCTAATTTGAACTAGTTCCATAAAATAAAGAGATGAAAATTTAAAATAACTAGGAAATTATTTGGTTTATAGAACTTCATCTATTTACAAATAGTTAACAAGAAGCACTAATATAATACAGGATACAAATAATTGGGATAACAATTAACACGCAGCACAGGTCTTGGGGCTTTTCAATGGACAAGCGATTAGGCCCAACATTAAAATAGATGCCAACATACTAGCGGATCATTTCTGAAAAATGCTATACTCACAACAACTAAGCATTGCGATCCCACAGACCATCTTCGAAGAAATGAACCGTGGAATATCCGTGGAAGAAGTTCAACAAGCACTCAAAAATGCAAAAAACAACAAGGCCCCTGAAGAAGACAACAAAACAAATATTCCAACACAGTTTATTAAACACCTAGCAGCAGTGTATAACACAGTAAATTTGGTTACGCCTTCGGACCGCGATATTTTTTAAGAGCATAAAAAAATCCCCCAAAGGTCTTGGTCCTATCACATCGCAAGTACTTTTGATACCAAACATTTTCACCCCAAACTGTCCATATATCATAAACCGTTTGAATTTTGTTTTTATATCTTTGGCAAAGTTAAAGATATAAACTAGAGGAAAAAAAAGTCATGAACAGACTGACCCAAAAAAATTTGCATCTAGTTTTTTGCCGGAAACGGCTAAACTACTGGGAATTTGAAAAACCTTTCTTCTGCGAAACTATCCCAAACAACAATATAAACAAATCTCCCGTACACGCCAGCTTCATACTTACAACCCTTCATACCGTTTTGATACATAAAATTGGGAATCCCTTCAAAGTTCATTAATACTGCTGTTAAAAGTAGTGCCGAAATCTTTGATTGCTTAAAAACCATCTTTCGAAACTCAGCGATGCAAAAATTAAAGCTGGTAATTATGTAATTTTAATTATTTTTATATCTGATTTAGCTGATTCTGACGTATCAGAAAATTAATGAAAAGCGATGACTTCACCACTGTGCTCACAAAGAATCACCGGCAAGCATGGGACGTTCTTAAACCTATGCTTCATAACGTTTTAGGAAAGCACCGAGCTAAGCCAGATGAAGTTAGGAAATTAGTGGCAAGAATGCTCAAGTGTTTTGGGCGTATCAACGTATCGAAGACTTTAAAATTGCTTTATTTGCATCACTATCTGGATGTTTTTCTGAAACAATTACCTACAGAATCGGACGAACAAGGGAGCGATTCCACCAGGTTACAATGCAAATAGAAAAAAAGATATCAAGGCAAGAAGCTAAATGCATTGCTCTCGGAGGTTTGTTGATGGAGCCACAAAGTATGCCAGTATGAGGATGAAGGCGTCGAAAATTTAGAAGACACTGGATGTAGTGAAAACACGTATAGATGTATGCCTTTGGATCATCTTTCTAGTTCTGGAAGTACAGAGTCAGTCCATGAACCAGCATCAAAAATATTAAAACCTTAACCTTTGGTTAAAATTATGTTTTTTCTTTTTTTTTACCTTTAACACACTGAGAAGTAAAGTTCATAATGAATACAAAGTGTTATCTAGAAAAGATAACTTTTATAGTATTAAAACGGTATAAAGGGGTGTTTGTACGAAGCTGGCGTGTACTAGAGATTTGTTTATATTGTTGTTTGGGATAATTTCGCAGAAAAAAATGTAAAAAAAAAAATATAAGTTTTTCAAATAAAAAAAAAAAAAAAATTGGTTTTTTTACAAAATTTTACACTTTTTAACCAATATATGCCAATTTTTTTTGGGGCAGTCTGTTCATGACTTTTTTCCTCTAGTTTATATCTTTAACTTTGCCAAAGATATAAAAACAAAATTCAAACGGTTTATGATATATGGACAGTTTGGGGGTTCCATGTCTATTTAACACAAAAAAATTTTAACACGTCGATTAAACACACGTCATTTCAACACAAAACAATTTCAACACTAGTCAATTCAACACGCGTCAGTTCAACATAACACAAATTCAACACTAGGAATTTAAACACACTGCAATTGTAACACAATACAAGTTTACCACAAGCAATTTTAGCCAAAGCTAATTTAATCATTCGTCAATTTAACAAACAACAACTGAATTACAGTGATCCTATGACCTCTAAGACGGGAATTCATTGATGTAAAATAAAATTGTAAGCTATTTGCAAGAATAAAAGTGAAAATGTTTACTACAATCCGTGAATTTTATCGTGGACCCTTAATTCCTTGACACGTAATTTTATTATGAAATTTCAAAATTAATACCCATCTATCTAAAAATCAGAAAAACTACGGGTAAAGTATAGGATGACGCAATAAGAGTGTACGATTTATTTCTTAAATTTTGTGGTTTTATCAATGTGAACGCTATATTCGCTTGTGTGGCCCTGTATTTTTAATATCGCTTGTTTAGAAAAAAAATAAATTAAATGACCCATTTCTACTAAAATTGTTTTTTAGTATAGTTTGGAATGCTGAGCTCGAAAATCTATTAAAATATAAAATAGGTATAGTAGAAATTGGGTTTCTTGGCTATAAGGTAGTGTAGTATATTTTAGCATTCTTTGCAACGCATGTTAAGTAATTGATTATATTATTTATTATTATATTATTATTATTTTCACCAATGTTTGCTCCTTTTTGACCGACTCAATGAATTTTTCCATTGATGAATAAAAGACTTGGTTTTTTCACGTAAGGCTTCCATACTCTTTTTTTAAAGTAGGGGGGGGGAAAAAAAAAATTTTTAAAAAAAATCGTGAAAGAAAAAAAAAAAAATTTTGTTTGCTGCGCAATCTTTCCTATTTAATCTTAATAATCAACAAAATCACAAGACAATCATCCGTGTATATTATATAATTACATTTTAATTTTTAACTTTTTTGCAATGCATTTTAAGAATTATATCGGAATTGGGCTTAAAACTACACACAATATTTTTCAGCCTTTCATCGTAGTGACAATATTTATTTCGATTTTTTTGCAATCTCAAGGTCTACTGAATGCTGGTCTAGAAATGCATTTACTAATGTTTTTTGAGCGTCTCAATGAATTTTTCAATTGTTGCATGATAGACTGATTTTTTCCATTGAAGGCGTTGTGCTAGCCTTTAACGCTGTTGTTGGTCCGTGGCGTGTCCCATCGACATCTGAGACTAAACTGATTTCGACCCGTTAAATACAAATAAGCAAATTGCCGACTTGGAGCAGAAATGATGTTGGAAGTAACCAGAAAATGGTTACCTAAAATTTTGAGTTGCACAGTGTAAGAATATTTGAGAGCGGAAATATTCCAGATAGCTTTCACATCGTTGTGCTTTTGAGGTGGAATACACTATTTGAAATTTTGTGTAATTTTTTGTTTTTTATGCCTTAAAATTCCGGTCGGTGGCGTGACCAGAAAATGACTCGGTAAACTGGTGCAAATTAGGTGTTGCTTTAGGCGAAAAATATTTTTACAATTTTTTGCATGACCAGGACATGATCAAACAATAAAAATCTTGATGTAAGCGGACGACATTGGCGCGAACACTTAAAAAAATGATAAATGCGGCACAACGTTATTCAAAAATCAAAAGTGATGATAATAAAGAAGCGAGGAAGAACAGCAAAAGATGAGCTGTGGATGCTAAATGGGAAAAAACTCGAGGTGGTAAAACGTTTTACATATCTAGGAGTAACACTTATAAATTTCTCAAAACATTTTGCAGAAAAACTCGCAGATGCAAAGAAGGCGCTGAACAGTACTTGGAAATAAATCTCTTCTCGGAAAATATCAAGAAATTTAAAATGTTTGAAGCAACCAAGCCAGCGCTTCGATAATATGCTATGCAGGACAAGTCTTGGGTTCCCAGTTCTACGATGAGGCAGAGCAATTGCTGCGGTTCTACATAAAGAAAATGTTTCATTTACCCAATAACACCTCAAGAGAGAGAAACGATGTGGTATCTCGCGAAGAGCGGGCCAGCTGCATGTAGTACTCGAATGTGGTAGGCATCCTCGAAGGAAGCTGAGCTTGGCAGACGGATATATTCAATGCCAATTATATTATTTATATCTTTATACCTACTTAAAATATTAATTTTTATTTCAGTATTATACAATTTTTTAAATAAAGATAGCAGCATCCGCGTTGCGATTTAGTACTCGGCTTGTAGAAGATACTAGTTTCTTGAGTGTAGTGGATCATTGCATCCAGTTCCAGGAAGTCATGATAATAGCCTTGTAAACAAGGATTTTGGATAGCAACGAAAGTCTGCTACCACATGGGCTTTCCAGTTCAGGCGGCGGTCAAGTAATTTTACTGCAGATCTTGACCCCAAAAATCGCACTCGAGCAACTCTCCCGAAGGTCCAGTGTTAATTTCTTGAACATTTTTCAGCGGTTCGCCCAACGACCATAGTGTTTAAAATGAAAAACGGCCAAATCGAAAAGGAAGAGCCTATTTCAATTTCACTTTCTCATCAAATAAAAAACCCTCATCATCATCTTTCGCCTTATGGATGCACACGTGTTTCTTTAGACCGCTAATTCCGATAAAATCTTTCGAGCACACAGCACATTTGAAGGGACGATGAATGCGAAGATGACACATAAGAGTGCTGCTTTGGGCAAAGGTTTTCGAGCAGTGGGCACATTCGAAAGGTCGCTCGCCCGAATGAGTGCGTAGATGTTCCTTTAGATGGAATTTTTTCACAAAAGTTTTCGAGCAAAGGGAACATTCAAAAGGTCGTTCGCCCGTATGAGTGCGAAGGTGACACTTTAAACTGCTGCTTTGGGCAAAAGTTTTTGAGCAGTGGGCACAATTGAAGGGGCGTTCTCCCGTATGACTGCGAAGATGCACTTTTAGATGGCATTTTTCAATAAATGTTTTCGAGCAAAGGGAACATTCAAAAGGTCTTTCTCCCGTATGAGTGCGAAGGTGTTGGATAAGATGGCGATTTTCTACAAAACTTTTTGAGCAATGGGAACATTGGAATGGTCGCTCTCCCGAATGAGTGGCTAGGTGCCTCTTTAGAGAGTGATTAGTGGAAAAGGTCATCGAGCAGTCGGAACATTCAAAGGGTCGCTCGCCCGTATGAGTGCGAAGGTGAATCTGCAGAGTGCTTTTTCGAGAGAAGGTCTTTGAGCAAAAGGAACATTCGAAAGAACCTTTTAATATGTGTGCGTTCGCAAAGTTTTCGTTTCTCCTGTCGCTTGAGGTGTTGCTTTGAATGGATTCCTCTTGCTTGAGCTGCGTCCCGTTCACGTTCTGCTCCCTCTGTTCGGCAATGCGCTTAAGACTCTTTAGGAATCGCTGCTTGAAATTCAAAGCAATTTTTGCCGCTGCCAAGCATGCGGGGCATATGCTTCCAGGTAGATCATCAGCGTGCTTAACCTCTTGGCCGGTCGTCTCCTTAATTAGAAACTTCAAGTCTTGTCCCGCATCAGAATCGGTGTATATATTCAGCCAGTTGGTCACCACACCAGCACCCAGTCCCGGACTGGCCAGACAAACGCAGCATAGCTCGGCCACAGTTAGTCCTCTTGTTCCGTGGGCCATTGCACTTAAAAAGTTTTGGTCAATTGCAAATATTTATACACCTTCAATGTGTTTAAAAATCTTTTTTTTGGCTTGAGTCACTTTCTGTTGACAAATAGGTGCCCGCCTAGTGTAACCAGACGATGATGTTCAACGATGATGTTTTAGCCGTTTTATGGCTAACAAAAATATAGATTACAAATTCAAACTAAAATAGTGAACAATTATATTAAAGACGTAAAGCGATAAAGAAATACATAATATGCGACACAAATTCTATGAGGAACCTTCTTCAAACAGAAACGAAAGGTGAAAACAAAGGCCATACTTTCATCATTTATTTTGATACTATTACAATTTTTCAGTTACCTCTAGAATTCAACTGCACTATCATTTCCAGGTCAAAGTGTCTTGTATAAGGTTTATTTAAAATAAAATATATCAATTTCGTCCTTACTTCCTGCATCATTTTCAAACAATTTTTTGTTTAACTTGAATTGCAAAATTTATAAACTGAACTGCGTCTTCATTTTTTATCATGAAGCTAAACGAAATTCTGAAATTTTAGGTTGAGTCCAAATGCCTTAACCGTTTAAAAAACTATTCAAAAGGCGTGGCAGACTGATTAATAGGACAAAAAGGTTGTTTCCTTAATTGTTTCTCTGCTTCTGAGGTTGACCAACAAAAATTAACATCAGTCCAGTGCGATTTTTTTTCACAAACTCATTTCCACACACAAAGCATAGAAAAGCTCTGACAAGGGCGAATTGCCACATTATGGACATCATTGTAAAGCTAGAGACTCTAGCTAATTTTCCTCTGAAGAAGCCTATTGTTTTAGACAAAAGGAAAAAAATTTGAAGCCATGTACATGAAGTGATAATTTTTAGCCAACATTTTTTTAGTACCTGGTTGTGTACACCCTTGTAAAATCGCTAGAAATGGAAAAATATAAAGTAAACTGGCCATGAATTGATGAAAAAAGAACGTTTATTTATTTGAGAAGCCTTCAGTGGCAAAAAGTAGACAAATTAATGGCCTTCAGTGACAAAAAAATAAAAAAATTATGGCCTTCAGTGACAAAATGAAAAAAAATTATTCCGAAATGAAATTTTTTGCATATGGAATAGCTGGCCGTCATGTCAGCGCACTTCAAATGCGCAGGACGAGGAGGGAGAGTTTTTGGCAAGAGCTCCAAACAAAATTCGATGACGAAGACAGCCGATTTTTTGCCTTCTCGCGGAAAACTCACGCTCCGAGAAGTTCACCGCTTCGGCTTTTTCGGGGTTCCTCACTCAACGCGCTGGTTCGGGGGAGGTTAACACCTTTTCTTCTCGCCCAATATTGGGATCGGCGAAAATCAAGATTAGCTTCTGTGGCGACTTCTACTGCATTTCGTTCGACAGCCTCAATGAAATTAGTTTCGGAGAAAGCATCTGGGTCAAACGGAACAATACCGGGCTTACGAAAACCGGACTTGATTGTTTTTGGCGTCAGTGCCAAGTCGAGTGTCCTGCACACCAAACCGGGTATGTTTCGGATTTCAAGCACCTAACACAGCCAACAAAACCGAATCAACAACGGACGAAATATCTGCAAAATTTGCTCTGACTTTCTCCAAATACCGGATCACAGCGGTTCGAGGAAGCCCATATTCTTAGGCTCTAACTTTGACGGCCCTCTTATCGATGAGGCATTGCTTAATGGCATCGACCAGCCCATTTAAATTGATTTTTGTTGAATCGGACGATTTTTTTGGTGTTGACATGGCTAAAAATGCACAAAAATGCTGTTAAATTATGTTACACTAACATAAACAACTTTATTTGACAGTTTTATGGCCAAACACACGTTTTAAACACAAAAAACGAGGGTGTCCACAACCGGTGCAAAGTGTGTCCATTCTTGGAAATGGTAGCCATTTTTATTTTGTTCAGCAAATTTAGACGACACAAACATTTCACTGAAACTTGATATTACATTACAAAGTAAACTTAATGCACTAAATAACAAAGTATAATACTCACCACTTTTCAATGTATTGCTTCGATTTAACGCAAAAATAGAAACACGGAAAAATGTTCACGATTTTTCTTTATTTGCTCACAGAAAGAAACCAAATGCGTGTTTACACTTCGGTATTGGCTCAGATTATGTGTACTGTCAAACTACATGTTTGACATTACTCAGTTTGGCGGCATCTGTTACCTGTCAAAAAAAAGACTGGGGTGTCCACAACCAGAGACTCTCCCTTCATATAAGAGCATTTATTAAAACTCTTGATGATTAGATGACAATGCAGTAGTTTGAAAATGGTCAAAAAAATCGAGAAATTTTCAAAATTTTCAAAGGATCTAAGATTATTATGAAGTTTGGATAAATGCCAATTGAAGACACATCTTTAAGAGGTGTAGACCAAAAACCGCAAAAATTGAAAAATTTTCATTTGTATTTACGGAAGCGCAGGCGGTAGTAAATATATAAGTCGTAGATTGAACAGTCCAAAACATTGCAAAATTGGCAAATTTTTCGTATGACCTAAAATTATTATGAAGATTTGATGGTTGGCAAAATGGATGGATAAATACGAGAATCAAACTTTTAAAAAATGGCAAAATTTTAAATTTTTCATATGACCAAATATTATTATGAAAACTTAAGGGGATAGTACAAGTTGCGCGTCCACCTCATCTGGGTACCTGGACACCGCAACAAGAAGTCATCAAATTGCAAAGAGATTTTTGTTACCCTACTGGTTTCGTCGAAATCATAGGATTTATGTTTGGGGATTATGTGTTCTCTTGAGTCCATGGTATTTCTATGTGTCAAAGCATATTTCACTGCTTCCGCTATAACAATTTGCTAGATTTCATCAGATTTCGGACCATGAAAAGCAATTTTTTTAAGACAATTAAGCCATCGCAATTGAAACAGATGCATAAATGGCAGCTCCGTGTTTTGTCGAATGTTAAAAAATATTTGAAAATCTTTAAGCTTGAGATCTCAGTGGAATCAGAGATTCTCTGTAACTTTACTGCCAGGATAGACAATTGTTCTTGTTCATTGTAATGAATTCTAATTTATTTGACATTTGGCGAAAAGAATTCACATATTTGTAGAACAAATCATTAAATTTTAAAAATAAATTAAAAAGAAACCTTGGATGACCGCCTCGACTTAAATGTATAATAATTTGTTATAATTCGCGGTCTATCGATGACATTTTTTCCAAAATTGTTGTTAAGTAGGGTCAAATTTACTAATTTGTCTTTAGATGCTTCTTTCCTAACATAGTGTTTTCCATATAAAAACTGCCTGCCGAAAGTACACACTGTCAGTTTGGTAAAGACAATTCTTTATCCATACTGTTCGCTGTTGGAATCGATTATACCACGATATAAAGACTATAAGGAACGCCCAGCAATTTGGTCTTAGAATAGAAGATCACTTACGAACTGCAAACATTTGATTCCAGTAAATTAATTGTTGATAAAGAAAATAATAACATTTTATTACAATTATAAATTCGAACTGTTTAATTTTGTTATGTGAACTTTGAATGATACTATTAATACATATTTAGGTATAACTAGGTATAACGTCTTGCAAATAAAACAAACAAACAATTTCCACTCTATGTATGTTTTCTGTTGTTTTTAAGCTTCGCTTTAACGGTCTTCAATTGATTATGAGAGCGTAGGTGAACCTGTAGACTGTTTTTATGTACAAAGGCTCTCAAGCACTGAGAACATTTGAAGGGTCGGTCGTCATTATGGATGCGCATATGTTTGTTTAGACCGGTTCTTTCGATAAAGTCTTTCGAGCACACAGAACATTTGAAGGGACGCTCGCCCGTATGAATGCGAAGGTGACACATAAGAGTGCTGCTTTGGGCAAAGGTTCTTGAGCAGTGGGTACATTCGAAGGGTCGCTCGCCCGTATGAGTGCGAAGATGTTCTTGTAGGTGGCATTTTCTGACAAAAGTTTTCGAGCATTGGGAACATTCAAAGGGTCGTTCGCCCGTATGAGTAAGCAGGTGATGCTTTAAACTGCCGCTTTGGGCAAATGCTTTCGAGCAGTAGGAACATTCAAAGGGGCGTTCTCCCGTATGAGAGCGAAGATGTACTTTAAGATGGGATTTTCCAACAAATGTTTTCGAGCAATGAGAACATTCATAAGGGTCGTCCTCCCGTATGTGTGCAAAGGTGTTGAATTAGCTGTTGATTTTCCACAAAGGTCTTGGAGCAATGGGAACATTCGAAAGATTGCTCTTCCGAATGAGTGGTTAGGTGCCTTTTTAGAGATTCACTTTTAACAAAGGTCTTCGAGCAGACGGAACATTTAAAGGGTCGTTCTCCAGTATGAGTGCGTAGGTGTCGCTTTAGCAAGCCATTATTGACGAAGGTTTTCGAGCATTGGGAGCATTCGAAGGGTCGCTCGCCCGTGTGAGTGTGAATGTGATACTTTAGACCGCCACTATCGGTAAAGGATTTCGAGCACTGTGAACATTTGAAGGGTCTTTCGCCAGTATGAGTGCGTAGGTGCCTCTGTAGAAGGTCATTACTGGCAAAGGTTTTCGAGCATTGGGAGCATTCAAAGGGTCGTTCGCCCGTATGAGTGCGTAGGTGATACTCTAGACGACTGCTTTGGTTGAAGGTTTTCGGGCAGTGGGTACATTCAAAAGGTCGTTCGCCCGTATGAGTACGTAGGTGACACTTTAAACTGTTACTTCGGGCAAAGGTTTTCAAGCAGTGGGAACATTCGAAGGGCCGTTCGCCCGTATGAGAGCGAAGGTGCCTCTTCAGAGAGCTTTTTCGGGAGAACATCTTTGAGCAGTGGGAACATTCGAAGGAACCTTTTACTATGTGTGTGAGCATCTCCTCCTCGCTCTCGTTGTTCTCGTCTTCCACATCGCTCCCTTCGCTTAAGGTGTTGCTTTGGGTGGGCTTCTCTTGCTTGACCTGTGTCCCGTTCACGTTCTGCTCCCTCTGTTCGGCTATGCTCTTAAAACTCTTTACGAATCGCTGCTTGAAATTCAAAGCAATTTTTGCCTCTGCCAAGCATACGGGGCATATGCTTCCAGGTAGATCATTAGCGGGCGTGACCTCCCTGCCAGTTGTCTCCTTTATGATAAACCTTAAATCTTGTCCCGCATTAGAATCGGTGTATATATTCAGCCAGTTGGTGGCCACAGCAGCACCCAGACCCGGACTGGCCATGCAGACGCAGCACAGTTCGGCCACAGTTAGTCCTCTAGTTCCGTGGGCCATTTCACAATAAAGTTATACGCTTTTAATGTTGTTTAAAACCTTTTTTTGGGCTTGTGTTTCTATGGACAGATAGGTTGTCCGCTTGATAAATTGAAAAAATGCACAGAGTCAGCTGTTTAGGTTGAATTTAGTATGACCAGAGGTTACTTCAGCGCTGATGCCTTAGCCAATAAATAGCTACGTTCTACTCTAACTCTCCCCTCTCAAGGCCTTTCAGCTAAAGGATTTGTTTCAGATTTTCTCTCCTAATTAAGTTTCACTTACCCAGAAATAGATTACACAAGTACTTTTCTGTTCAGAGAATGCTATACTTTCAAATAGCATGGAGCAATTAGAATTAGAGAGATTTCGCCTGTGGCGCTAATTTCTACAAATTTCTCAACTCACCGGACTCCCACTCGATACGACCAAACACCCATTGGCCTTCCATTATTCTTCCACAATTGAACTTCCGTTTGCCAACTTTGGACTCGTCAATTTCAATAACTTTTCCAGGTCCTCCAATGATGGAACTTTTCCAGTCAACAATAGATTGACGGGACCACTCCATTTCGGCCTCCAAAAACTCAGTGTTGTCTCTCAGTTTGACCACATCCCACATAACAAATTTGCAAATTTCAGGTATTGAAAATTGTGCACCAGCAAAATAAGTGTTTTTGCGAACACTTTCTACAAAATTGCACTGTACTTTTTGTTTTTTCTTTTTGGCAACGAAGTACGGTCCTATAAACGAAATTTTGCAAAGGAATTTTTGGAGAGGAAGGACATATAATAGACAATTACCTTTAGAAAAAATTTTGTACACTTCACTTGATGTCCTTTAAAATGGCATTATGACTAATAAGGAAGTCAATGACATCGAACTCCGACATCAACAAAAACTTCGAAATTGTAGTTTCACAACCCGCGCAAGCCATATTAACCACAATTTTTGAACAAACGTACTCGCAGAACAATATTTATATTTAATAATTTGACATTTGAAGAAAAGCACATGCATAATTTCGGTGCAAAAACAGAAAATTTCAAAATTCATTTTAAAAGAAACCATGGATGACCGCCAATTAATTTCTGCACGTAAATTCTTCATAATTCGTGGTCCATCGAGGAAAATTTATTTCGGAATTATAGACAATTACCATATTTTGTCTGTGATTATGAAATTATTTCAAATCCAAAAAAGTTATCACAGTTACCTATATCAATTTGTATTTTGCTACTGGTCTGCTTTATGAACCTGGAAATGATAATGCAGTTTAACTCTAGAGATAAACCAAATATAGTCAAAAAAAAAAAAAAAAAAAAAAAATAGGAAAAATATTAAAAAGCAAGTTCTTTGTTACATATGGGCAATTCCATTCTGTCGAACCGTGACCGTCGTACAAATTGAAAACGAAAAAAGTTAAATTAAATCGAATTTTTAATTCGTTTTTTACTGTATAATACAGCTCTTAGCAAGCACTTTAATTAGTGTTAAAGTGTATATCAAGTGAAATTCGGTTTTCAAAATAATGACAAAATTGGAAGCTATTCGAACGTGACAAAAACAGAAGTGGTTTTCGCGAGTAGCTATATAAAGACAAAGCTTAGCGAAACCTAGCACAATAACTAAGCCCAAATAATCTTAAAATCTTATGAATGAATAGTTCTTTGAAATGTATATTATTTGATTTAAAAATTTTGAGTAAATTTTTTGTAAAAAATTTGTATCTCTGTCGATACGTGACATGTCGAACGTGACATTTCTTCCATCATCATATTTATATGGTTTTTGCTATAATGCGAAGCACAAACTTGCAGTTAATTGCATTGGCATAGTTTCTCATGGTTTCTTATGCATTCTTGTATAGCCCTTTGTACCATCAGAAAGATTTTACATAGCGAAAGTACATGTTATCTATAGTCACTTTTTTCCAAAAAATTAAGCAAATTTAATGTCATAATGAGAAAAATCGCGCTAGCACGGCTGTGAAACCGAATATATCCAATTGGGTTATTAGTAAATGTAAGATTAGCGTACATTAGTTTAATTTGATTGTTTCCCTATAAAAATTCGATCAAATATAGTGTTTTTAACCACTTTAATTTTTTTGGCCCAGGTGGACCTTTTTTGGAAATGCCCATATCGACTTTTTATATCAGACGAGCAAAAAAGTATAGAACCAATACCAGAATCAGTTTGAAGTCAATCGTTAGAGTCAAATATTTACCAAATTTGAAAATATCCCTTAAATTTGTTTCCTCTGTAGAGTCCCGAAATCGAATCATATGTACATAGGTTTGAAATCAACGTTTTACTACTTTGCTATTTCACCGTTACGACTTTGCTGCTGCGTTCTTACCACCCCCATCCCACTCCCCATTCACTTCCTACACAACTTCCACCCGTTTCCCACCCACATCACTCCCACTTCCCGCCAACATCCCATCCACTTTCCACCACCATCCCACCACTTCCCTACCCCACCCCCATCCCCCCAATCCCACCCACTCTACACCCAATTCCCACCCACCCACTTCCCCTTCCATCCCCCCACATCCCACCCACATTCCCTCCCACCTCCCACCCACTCCCGCCCACTTCCGCCCACTTCCCGACCACCTCCACACCCTCCCTTCCCGCCAACATCCCACCCACATT
Source organism: Lordiphosa stackelbergi (assembly GCA_018904235.1). Taxonomy (NCBI): domain Eukaryota; kingdom Metazoa; phylum Arthropoda; class Insecta; order Diptera; family Drosophilidae; genus Lordiphosa; species Lordiphosa stackelbergi. The sequence continues at coordinate 26,317 of JAEIFU010001720.1, read as the reverse complement.
CTCACCCACATCCCTCCCATTAACAACCCACTCCCGCCCACTAATCTATTCAATGCAGTGTTTTCCAGGAATTTTCCGAACGCAGGGTCAAATGTTCCAACATCGGAAAATCACATCTCATTTTATTTCACTTACTATACTCACAAACCGAGTTTAAAGCCAATCGGATGAACAATAGTTTTTGGCATGCTGAATTTTCCGGCCATTTTCCTCGTGGGCGGGTTTTTCAAAATCGGAAAAACACGTGGCGAATTATTTTTCTTACTATGCTTGCAAACCAAGTTTGAAGTCAATCGGATGAAAAAATTTTTTACCATACAAACTATTCGGACACTTTTCCGACTTTTCGGGTGGGATTTTCCGGAAAATTGGTACACAGATATTGAATTTTCATATAGATTTTTGAAAAATCCGAGAATTTTCCAACTTCATGAATAGATTTTCCAATATTTAAAAATCACGTTTCCTATATTTTATTATGTCTAACTTTGAAAATGAGTTTGGAGCAAATCGCTGGCAACTAATCTTTTTGCCCCTACAAACTTGACCACCCACTTTTCACCCAGAGGGGTGAGTTGTCCGTAAGTTTGGTATGCAGTTATTGTTGAATTTTCATATAGATCTTACAAAATGAGTTTGAACTTAATCGGATGAAAAACAAAATAGTTTCATACCAAAGTTTTCGGCGAATTTTCCACATTTCCCGACAGAATTTTCCAAAATCCGATCTTAGTACTCACTTTCAGTATAAGATAAAACTACTGTGAAAAGCTCAGTTTCCTATCTTTTATGATTTAGGCTGTGCGACGGTCACCAGTCAGTCAGTCAGTCAGGTTGAACTCTTTTATATGTATAGATACATCTTCCTTTTTAATTTATTTACGGTTTCTTGCCCATCAATCAAGAATTTGGTTTATGGCCCTTGATAGAGAAAAGATCAACCTATTTATCTAAATTTTCACACGCATTATTCCGTTAAAGATGGCTTTTTTAATATAGTTTTGAAAGTTGCCTTTTTAGGCATTTTTACCAACTTTGACCATTGATATCTTAAAAACTTGACGTGGTAGAAAATTTTAAAAATTGACTCTAATCAAAGGTTTACTCAGTTGAATCTGTTATTATTCCCGGCCCGAGATGACCCAATATTTGTTGAACTGTGTAATTGAACATGTAATAAACGAAAGTGGAACCTCAACTAGAAGTTTTAAATTAAAGATATTAAAAATTTCGCGAAATGTTGTAGGTAGGGGGAGTGTATACATACATGCCAGCTTTGACCAGACAAATAATTTTGTTTTTTAAATAAATAGAAAGAAAAAAATGGTTGTTAATAGAAAAAAAAAAATAAAAAAATAAAAATGTTAATATTTGGTATAAAAATTGGCAAATTACATTTCGGTTCTTGTACTTTCAAACTGCAGACTCAAAAAATGAATAGCATTGGCGGCGGTTTCAAAGGAAAAAAATAAATGTATAGAAAAAATAAATTACCTTTAACCCTCCGTTGTTTACGGCTAACTTTTCGACTTTGAACGTAAATTTAACACATTTCTATTATAGCTAGCGACTCGGCCTTCCAGGTAGCTTCCTAAAATTTAATTCTCTATCGATTTATGCATATGAGGATTTAAAAGGATCCTAGAACAGGACGAAAAAAAGGATTTAAAAAGTTACACCTTCGGTTGTACACCTCGGGTCTGGCTGGACCTATACAAAATGTATGGAAACATATGGAATATAATGTATTTTAAATGTATTTATAATGTAATTAAACCAGTGGCCATTCTATATTATAATGCACAAAAAAGCCGGTGTCGATTGTATGGATCAAATGGTCACGCATTTCACATCAAAACGGCCAACAAGTCGATAAACTTCTGTCGAAAAACTCGTTTTTTCTGTACTGCATGCAATAATCCAGTGTGCCAACAGCACTCAAAAACCACATATACATGTTTTGCTTGCCTTCCAGCGATCCCAGAATAAATATCGATCATATTTCACAATAAAATTTCATTGTAATCGCTTTTTCTTTCATCAACCTTCTTCGAAATGAGTCAAAATAAAGAACGAAAAAGAACAAAACAAAAATTGTATTTGTTCACAAACCCAAACATTTTTTTCGATTATTTTTGCTTCTGTAGGTAGCTCAATACATGCCAAAACCAATGAAAGAGGTAAGAAATAAAAAAAATATTCCTGCGATGCTTCTAATTGACCCATATGCCATATATCCCCATACAAATGCATGTAAATACATAGGTGTACAAAAATTTAAAAAAAGAAAAAAGAAAGTAAAGATATGTTATTTGAAATAGTTTATAGAAATATACGACCTCAGCCTAAACGCATTCTTTTATTCATCCACAAAATAATCTATAGACAAAATCCAGACTACTTGTTTAACATGTAAGGATAATTACTTCATCACAGACGAACTAACCATAGAAAGGTCAACCCAAAAGCTGAAAACTTTTATTCATTTTATGCCTTTTCATTGCCTGTATCTTGGGACCTTACTGCCTGGGAGACATCAATTGTTTGCTACTTTTACTCCCCAAGAGCCATTTACCACTATGTTTGGGTAAAGAATTGATCGTTAGTAACGCCGGAAATACCCATGTGAAAGAGAATTTTCTTGGTATCTTCAAACTTGATTTTCGAGTTGACACTAAGTAGAAACAAAAATAATGGCTTCAATTGAATATTTTTTTTTAAATTATTTTGTAAATTGGCGTTACAGAGATTCGTTCTGGTAAATTGCAAACCAAAAATTGAAGAATTCATTAAAAATAAACAAAATTATTGCAGTTTAAAACGAATTTGATTAGCTTTCCTGCGCGGCGTGTGTGTGGTTTTGGGTGGTACCTTCTGAATTGTTTTATCTTTGCTTCTCTTTCTGCTTTTCACATTCTTCTCCTTGTATTAAATTCTTCTTCTTAGCTCAAATTGTTGTGACGACTGCAAAGCATTAGAAAACTAAGCCAACGCCTCCTGGAATTGCTCTTAGGTGATGTGATTCTTGATTTGCTGCATGCGATCCGACATGCACTCAACGACTTGACACTCCTCGTGTCGGCTCCAGATAGGGCAGTGGATAGATTGATATTGAGGAAGCGTCCAGCGGAGTTATCGGCATTGGTGTCCATGCTCTGCGAGTTGAGTGGAATACCAGATTTGGAGACCTTGGGGGCAGTGGGCGTTTGTAAATATAAGTTTGTGTTCCGCGAGGAGGATGTGTGTGTGAGTTCATCTGTCCCAGTAACAGCTGTTGGGACATGCTGTTCTACATATCTCCACCACCTCCCTGATCCGTCGACGGAGTATTGTTCAACAACTTATTAATACGACAGCAGTACTCCTCGTCCTTGTCAGTCTTGGGCTCCTGCATCCAGAAGAACATGCGTTGGGTCGACGTCTTGAACTTAAGCACATAAACTCTACCAGTTTTGCACTGATCCACACGCTTATACTCAAAATCATCTGGAAAGACGAGCAAATCAACTTCCTGCTCGTCACTGGAGCGATCTTTCCAGCAGAAATGCAGCAGACCATCGTCACTCTGGGTCATGTACACCAGACCCTTGCGCGTATCTGGGTGTACTGTTTTGTCCACCATATGCATGCGACCTGCACGAAACTCCACCAGATTGCCGCTGTTGCTTTGCTTGCTAAACATGTTTTCGAGAGGGATTGAATTGATGACAGAATCAGCAAACCTTGTCTGACTTGAACAGGAATTCAAATAGAACTAGATTGAATTAGTAGATTCAGTTGAAACTCCAATCAATGTCTGTTTTTCTATGGTTTCGCCATTTTCCTTCATTTTCATGCAAATGTGATTATTCCGACTGCTTCTATGTACAAAGGTCATCGAGCATTGGGCACATTCAAAGGGTCTTTCGCCCGTATGAGTGCGTAGGTGTTCCCTGAGAGCGCCTTGAAGTTCAAAGATTTTCGTACAGTAGGCACATTCGAAGGGCCGCTCTTTGGTATGAGCGCGGCGTATGTGTCTCTTTAGGCTGCCATTTTCGGTAAAGGTTTGCGAGCAATGTTTACACTCGAACGGCCGCTCTCCCGTATGAGTACGCAGATGACATTTCAAAGCAATTCTATGACTAAAGCTCTTTGTGCACTGGGTACACTGGAAGGGTCTTTCGCCCGTATGAGTGCGCTGGTGTTCGTTTAGATGGCCACTTTGGGTAAAAGTTTTCGAACACTGGCCACACTGGAAGGGTCGCTCGCCGGTATGAATGCGTACATGTTTCTTCAGATAGCTTTTTTCGCTAAACGTTTTCGAGCAGAAGGAGCATTCAAAGGGTCGTTCATTGGCATGAATGCGTAGGTGACGATTAAAGTGTCCCTTTTCGGTGAAGGTCTTGGAGCAGTGGTTGCAAGCGTAGGGTCGTTGTTCATTTTCAGTGCCTGGGCCAGGCTTGAGCTGGCTCTTTTTGGTTAGGCTACACTCGAACGATTGCTCTTCCATATGCGTGAGTAGATGCTCATTTAATAAAGCTTTTCCAGCAAATATAATGGAGCACTTGATGCATTCGTAGGTGCGTTCTGTGGTATGAATGCTTAGGTGCCTATTTAGTACGACTTCTTCGTTAAAGGTTTCCAAGCAGTGAGGACACTCAAACGGTTGCTCGTCTATATGAGTGCGTAGGTGACATTTTAAAGTAATATTTCGTCTAAAACTCTTTGGGCATTTGGTACACTGGAACGGTTTGTCTCCTTCAATCGTCTCTTTCTGCTCTATCTGCGTCCATTCCTCTTGGCTTAGCGCCTCCAAGAATTCTGTGGTTTCATGCTGCTCCAACTTGACTTCGTTTGGTTTCATCAGCTGAAAACTTTTCACAAATCGCTGCTTAAAATCGTATGCAATTTTTGCAGACGCCAAGCATGGAAGGCATATTCTTTCCGGTATATCCTTGTCCGGCTTAACTTTAAGTCCAGTGACCTCCTCTATTATTAACTTCAAGCCGCCTTGTCCCGCTTCGGAGTCGATGCTGGTGAATATATTATGCCAGTTGTGGTGGGTGCCAGCTGTCAAATTAAGCCTGCAAACTCGACATAGCTCGGCCACATTTGGCCCCTTTGGTTTGGGTGACATTCCACAGTGTAATCCCGCTTTAATTGCAATTAGTGACAAATTTTTGAATGAACGTAAAAAAAATTATAAACCACTTGGAGAAAAGTGTGACCGTTGGTGGCCACTGCAAAAATACTGATTAAAACTAGTTTCCCCGAGCAGCTTTGCCAAACCTAGCTATTTTTCCCACCAGATTAAATTTTAAAAACCAATTCAATGTCGAATAAAACAATAAATACAAATTTTAAAACTCAAATCTTGTTGATGTTTTTAATTTTCTTGAAAACAAACATTCTTCCAATATTTATTTCGATTTTTGTATATTTTTTTATTCGATAGTCACGACGTGGTGAGCGTGCAAAACTTAATAGACTTTTTTGACCAAACCTAAAAACATTTTCGCTCTCTTTTTAAGGCTTTTCGAAAGTTAAAGCTTTTCGATTAGTTGTGAAGCCAGACATTAATTTGACAAGAGTTGGTATGCATTTAATAAAAAAAATGTGTGTTTGTCCTGTTCTTATACACTAATGGGCATAATTATTTTGACCAAAAAAAAAAAAACCTTAAATAAACCATTATATCTTTTAAACAAAAAAATCCTAAAATTTTGAAATTAATTTCGAATACTGGTATACAGGTAAGCTTTCAATGAGACATAAGTAGTACACAATCAGCTGCTTAGGTTAGAAAATATAAATCAAAATGTGCAAATGGGGGTTGGCATAAGTATTTTGACAAGATTTCAAAACTAGTTTATTGTCAGCACAGAACCTTAAATGGTAAAACAATGATTGGTTCTAGACAAGTTTTTCACGCTGAAACCGAATCTGGTTTTAGAAATTCCATATCTCTAATGGATTAACTGTAAAGTGGACATAAAAATGCCAAAAATGGCCCTTTTTGTCCATTTTCCCAGGACCCTATGTCCTGGAAAACGGTCTTTTTTTTAAATTTGTAAATGTCACGTTATAGTATTCAGTTTTATCTGAAAATTGTAGTTCATACTTTCTCCATTTTCATAAGATATAAGTTCGTTACTGCAAAGTATAACTACAATTTACAATTAAAATACTAAGTTCATGTTGTTATGGATAGCGACCAAATTTTTTTTTTTAAGATTTGTTTAGCTGGCTGGTAAGGTCAATGTTTTTTACGTGCTTATTAAAAACAAACAAACACGAGTGTTTTGTTTTTCCAATATATTTCAATACAAACTTGTGCATTTTGAATGGTAAACACACGGTAATAAAATTTTTGTTTATTTGTTTAAAGAAATAGATAACTATTTTCTGTCAACATTAAAAGGGTTACATAGAATAAATCCTGCTTCACCATATAGATAAGGGAGTTTTTTATTGATATGCCCCGGCTCACATTAGGTGGATGGAGAAGGCAGGTTCAAATGGGTGGAGAGGATAAAAACAATATAATATTATACGAATTAATATACTGAGATAGTTCAGTTGACAACAAATGGTACAATATATTATAATTAGCACAACGCGAAAAGGATCATGATGAGCGAAATTTTTCCTGCACGTGCTAAGTGCAACCGCGTAACTCTGGTTGGCACAACAAAATAGAGCAGGCTGAGAAGGTAACACGAATCAATATCGCCATTGATCAGCTTATGTACGAATATGACACCATGGCAAGTTCTCCGATTCTTCAGCGATGGCATATTTATTAGCCGTAGCCTGTCAGTATAGTATGGTAGTGGGCGAAGAGGCTCCCAGTTTAGACCGCGCAATGCAAACAGAAGAAATTGTTTTTGAACACTTTCTATAATGATACTTATCATACTGAGGAGACCAAACGCAAGAGCAATACTCAAGGATCGGGCGAACAAGAGAGGTAAACAGACGTTTGGTGATGTTGGGATCATCGAATTCCTTTGACCAGCGTTAAATAAAAGCCCAAACACCCTTAACTTTATTTACTATTATGTCGATGTGGTCATTAAAGCAAAGCTTATGGTCGAATAGAACACCTAGGTCAGTCATAGTATGGATGCGTTCAAGATTGCTGTGCCCTATAGAGTAGGTAAACAAATGAGGTACTTGCACTTTGAATGATTTAAGTACAGCAAATTGTTTTGGCACCAAGATTGAAGGCTAACAAGATCATTCTGTAACAGATTATGTGAGTCAGTACCATTGAAGGATAAAGAAATTTTTACATCATCCGCATACATCAAAACATGTGATGAGGTGATTAACCTGGGGTGATCATTTATAAACAGACCAAAAGCAATGGGTCACCAGAAAAGACATTTACTAATTTTGATGGAGTTGAATTAAATAAGACTCGCTGGGTCTGATTCGACAAATACATAGAGTTCCATTTGAGCAGTAATTCGGGGAAGCCAATTAATGAAAGTCTATGCAAGAGAAGAAGATGATTTACAGAATCAAACGCTTTGCTAAAGTCAGTAAAAACAACGTCAGTTTGCTGCTTTTTAAGAAATCCACGCCAGATTATAGAGCTAAACTCAAGGAGATTAGTTGAGTTGGAGAAATTATGGAGTTACAAAAGTGTTGCAACTGAGTAAAGATGAGTTTCTCAAATAGCTTGGGGATTGCACATAATTTTGCAATGCCACGATAGTTCTTGATGTTAGCCTTACTCCCTTTTTTATGGAGGGGAATAACGAAAGATTCCTTCCATATAGTTGGTAGAAACGAATTATTGAGAGGCGTTTGAAATAGACTCGCTAAAGGCTTACATAAAACACCAGCGCAATACTTTAAGAAACAACCAGGAATGTTGTCTGGCCCAGACGAAAAGGACTGAAGGGTTTCCGGCTCTTGAGCTCACAAAATAGCAATATCTGCTTCGATAAATAGCTGTCACCGAGGATTGAAGCAGCGATGTCAAATCAGATTTCTCCCATCAAAAGTGGACAATATTTTGAAAAATTTGCAATTTTCGGAAGGCGGGTTATATGATTTAAAAAAAAAGGTAAAACTTGTACAACTTGCTGTTAAACATGCATGTAAACAAATTTACAATATTTATTATTAAAAACCTAACTGGGTTTCAAATAGGTTTCGTGCCTGAAAAACGGCAAGTTGGAAAAAACAGGACTCAGCATTCCAAAAGTTTATACTTGGATTATAAGTAATAATTGGGAAAATCAACATATCTTTTAATTTTGGCACAAAGTTTTGAAAAAAAAGAAAAAATAACTCATACGACACGAATATTGAATACAAATTTTTAGAACGAAACAACTTAAAATCCACAAGGTCGACTTTATTTGATCCGATTTAGTTACAGTTTGGCTTCAGTTTGATGGCCTTTGCTCTCATAGTTTTATTTCTTAATCGCGATTTTGGTTTTATACCCTTGGAGAGGGTACATTAAAATTGTCCAGATGTTTGTAACGCACAGAAGGAAGCATCTCCGACCACATAAAGTATATATATTCTTGATCAGCGTGACGAGCTGAGTTGATATAGCCATGTCCGTCTGTCCGTCCGTCTGTTTCTATGCTATCTCCTCCCTCTGTTTTAAAGCTATCGTAACCAAACTTTGCACGTAGTCCTTTGGTACAAATACGCTACACATTTGTCGGAACCGGCCGGATCGGATGACTATAGCATATAGCTGCCATAGGAACGATCGGTTGAAAAAGCAGTTTTAGTTAGAAAAACTTTTTTGTTTTCAATGTTATCGCTCCCAACCCTCGTATTTATAAGTTTTTTATGATTTCACATAATTTCACCGAGATTTACTAAAATCGGACAACTATATAGTATAGCTGCCATACAAAAGATAGGTCTGAAAAAAAGTCTTAATGAGAAAAACTTTTTTGTTTTCAATGCTATCGCTCCTAAACTCGTTACTGATTAATTTTAAATGCTAACACACAATTTTATCAAGTCTGATCCAAATCGGTTGACTTTAGCAAATAGCTGCCAATATTTTAGTGAGAAAAACTTTTTTGTTTTCAATGTGGCCACTAAAGTATATATATTCTTGATCAGCTAAGTAAGTAGTGTCTTTTGGAGCGTTTTGATTCAAAATCGGAAATTTTGAGATATAACTGCATAGCTACTGCCATATAAAAAACCGACGGGAAATATAATGCTCCTAAAAATGGGTTCTAGCCGAGTTAAAAACTTGTTTTTTCTTTGTATATAAGTCATTTATTTATACAGATATTTCAATTCAACTGTCTTTTTGACAAGCTATTTCAAGGTATAGAACTTCGCTCGTGCCGAGAGTTCCCTTGACCATTCTCTTTTTTATTATTATTTCACTACAATATTGTATTACATCTTAAATATTAAGCGTATTAAGGCATGGTTTTAAAGATCCGTCAGCCCATCTATTGACTTTGCGGCCCACGTTGAACCGTCTGGTACTACACCGGTCTGCCAAGCTCGTCGGGATACCCGATCGTTCCCATTGAGTTCGGAGTGCTCAAGCCGTTCGAGAAATTTATAAATATTACATTACAAGATTTTAAAGCTAACATGTATATACCTAAGGGAATTCATTTATTAACCACATTTTGTACTTCATGGCATATTCTAGGTAGTTTACTAGACCAACCCAACTTCCATCTATGTCACCATTCAAAATATTTAATAGTTCCTGGTAGGTTAACGTAAATTTGTGAAAACACCCAACTCGAAATTCGTTTAGTACTGCACATCGTCCTAGGATATGGTGAATTGATTCGTCCCCCGTCATGTTGCACAAGTTGCAGAGCCTTGAAGTTGTTTAAATATCCATGTTATGTGTCTTTGAGTGTTTCTGTCGTTACAATATAGTGCTCCTTTTGTATATTTGAGATGTTTGTATATTCTACTATCGCTAGCTCTTGCTTTTTCAGTGTAGTTCTCTATTTGTTCTTGTCTAAGCTTTTCTAGAAGATTTCCGCATACTTTTCTCCAATCCTCTCGTGTTGCATAATTTCGTAACTCGTCGCTGTAGTGATCGATATGTCTCTGTATGACGTTCTTCCAAGCAATGTTTCTTTCATAAATTTTATTGGACAATATATGAAGTCTATTACTTCTGAATTCGTACAAAGTTTTTTATTTGACTTTTTTTTTTACTTGTCAAATTCATAGAATTTCATGGGGAAATGAAGGTCTACTAGATATCATGGGTTCGAATGTGCTTCGTCAGATTACTTTTTTGGCTAAAGGCTTTCATGCAGTAAGTACACTTGTGGGGTCTTTCGCCAGTATGAGTGCGAATGTGCCTATCCAAAGTGCTCTTTTGTCCAAAGTCTTTTAAGCAGTGGGTACACTTGAAGGGTCGTTCTCCTGTATGAGTGCGTATATGACTTTCTAAAGTTATTTCAAGTAAAAAGCTCTTTGGGCACTGGGAACACTTGTACGGTCGCTCTTCAGCATGTGTATGTAGATGGCTCTTCAGTTGGCTCTTCTTAATAAAGGTTTTCGAGCAGTGAAAACATTCATGGGGTCGTTCGCCAGTATGTGTGCGTATATGTTGCTCCAGATTAGACTTCTGACTGAAGTCTTTAAAGCAGTGGGCACACTTGAAGGGTCGTTCGCCCGTATGAGTGCGTAGATGTCCTTTTAAAGTTGAACCATGGCTAAATCTCTTTGAGCATTTGGAACACTTGTAGGGTCGCTCGCCTGTATGTGTGCGTAGATGAGCCTTAAGACTGCTTTTCTTAGTAAAAGTTTTTGGGCAGTAAGAACATTGCAGTAGCTGATCTCCAGTATGAGTAAGTAGATGTTCCATTAGATCGTCTTTTTGTTTAAAAATCTGCGGGCAGTGGGAACAGTGGAAGGTTTTGCCAGAGGGAGAGAGTAGGTGTCTGTTAAGATCAAACCTTCGGGTAAAAGTCTTCGAACAGTGGGCACATTCAAAGGGTCGTAGATTTAAGCCGTCCTCTTGCACTTCGCTCTCTTCGCTGCTATTTTCCGTAAGAGATTCCAACTCTGCCTCATTGCTTTCTTCGCTTACGTCTTGGACTTTAAAGCAATTCTCTTCCGGGCCCTGTGTTTTCAAGCATGTTGTGGCTTCGTGGTTTGAGCTTTCCTCTGATTTGACCTGTTGCTGTGTCCAATTCTCGTTCATCCGCTGAAGACTCTTCTCAAATCGACGCTTAAATTTAAATGCTGTGTTTGCCGCTGCCCAGCATGTAGGGCATATACATTCGGGTAAACCCTCAAGCTGTTTAACCTCGTGTCCAGTCACCTCCTCGATTATAAACAGCATTTGGCTGGAGACGGCGCTGGTGAATATATTTCGCCAGTTGGTGTTGATGCCAGCTGCCAAACTGGACGTGCAAACTCGGCATTGATCAGACACTTGCTTGTAGGCCATTTTACATACAAAATCTCGTTTAATTGCACATATAAATAGCAAATTGTTAAGAATTTACGAATAAAAGAAACAATTTTGTAACCATCTGAAGACAAGTGTGACCATAGTTGCCAACATCATAAAAACTGATTTGAACTAGTGCACTGTGGGGCGAATCGTCAAATAATTGACATAAATTCGAATATTGCATACATCGAGCTGAAACTGGGTATATTTGATGAATATAACAATAGTGGTAGTCCCGAAAGTTGATTTGCTTTTGATTTGCTTTCGTGAAAGCAAAAGCAAAGCAGTTGGTGGAACGAACCTGATTTCATTTTGATTTGCTTTCATACAATTTACACACGTATACAATTTGACAGATCCAAAGAGGAAGGGCAGAATAAAATTGTGGAAGAATTTGTAACTTCGAACTTTCTAGGAGAGCTGTGCAGATAAGTAACCATGAAGATCTTTGATCCAGTCAAGCAGTTATCTAAGAGAACTGTCACACTAAACGAAAGCAAATCGAAATCAGCTTCGAAGCTGGGAAGCGAATAGGTAGGAAAGATGCTGAAGTGAGACAACTGGGTGGGGTCATGGTTGGTTTCTAGGTGGGCTCTGGGAAAGATCTGGGTGAGATCTTGGGTGGATCTGGGGAGGTATTTGGGAGGCATTTGGTTGGGGATCTGTGAAATCAGGGATCTGGTTATTATCTTTATTGGATCTAAGGGATCTCGCAGGGATCTGAGCTTGATCTGTGTGGGACCTGGGTGGGATCTATGTGCGATTTGGGTGAGATCTTGGTTGGATCTGGGTAAGACCTTTGTGGGATCTAGATGGGTTCTGGGTGGAATCTGGATGGAATCTGAAACAGTTGTCTGTGTTTTTACCCTGTAGCCATTGAAAATGAAATCATGAAGTTGTGCAAATGTATGTAACATGGAGAAGGAAACATTTACGACCCTATAAAGTATATATATCGCATCAACAGCCGAGACGATATAGACTTGTCCGTCTGTCCGTCCGTCTGTATGAACACCTAGATCTCAGAGATGGTAAGAGATAGAGGTTTGGCATGTATGGGGAAAAATGTTTGTTATCTGCACGCAGATCAAGTTTGTTTTATTTTTTTCCCCCCCCCCCCCCGAAAAAAAAAAAAAAAAAAATATATCCCCCAAAATTTTTTAAAAAAAATAATTTTTTAATAAAAAAAAAAATAGAAAAAAAAAAAAAAAAAAGGGAAAAAAGGTTAAAAATGTTTAAAAAAAAAAGTTAATTTTTTAGGGGGGGGAAATTTTTGGGGGCGCTAAGTTGCAGGGGCTCTCTTAAATTAATACATAGTGGTATTCCTGAAGGTTGTTTAGACCAGAGTCTATATCTGTTATTTCAACATGGAGAACGTTGCAAGATTCTGCACTTCAAGATCTAGTAATAAAATAAATATTTATTGAACGCATTTTTGAAAGCTTACGAGTCAGTTTATAGGGATTAAATATCAGTGGTCTACAATGGACGGAGTCAAAAATGCTGCAGTTCTTAGACCTTGAGTTTGACTTAATCAAAGATGTAAGGCATTCCATATCATCCACTATTTCATCCTGCTTCTTCCTATCAAGCCCTTCCAATATATTGATTATGTTATCAAGGGCGTTTGAAGGGGGGGAGATTTGTAGTATGCTTTGAAAATTTCTTATGAAACAAAAGTTGTGTCAACTGAACAATAATTTAAAAAAAAAATCGATTTTATCAAAAAATAACCATATTTTCCATATTAAAAACCAAAAATGTCTATCCTGTGAGCAAAATCAGAAAGTTGTTTTTAAATAAACTTTTTAATCAATTCAGAAAGAGTTATTTAATTCCTTGTTACATGGAAAAATCACACAAATTTATAGGGTCAATTATAAAAGAACAATTAACAAACACCAAATAATATTTTCACATTAATTCTTCATAGTTCGTTATCCATCGATTTCGCGATATTTTCCGAATTTCGGGGTTTACAATACTACACTTGACAACTTTCAATTTCTCAGATCAGCAGGACAATCTCACGTACTATTTCTAAACTAAAGCATCTTTGAAACTGAGATCGAACGGATAAACTTCCACAGTTTGGGTTCTGTTATGTTTCCAAAAAACATAGTCCAACTCGTCCAATTATATCAGCCTCCAGTAAAAACCTCTGCAGGCAGACTACAAAGAAAGCTAATTCGAAACGCATTTGATACCAATTTGATATTATCAAACCAGAAAACTTTGTTCGACCTCGAAAAATTTTTGTTTCGGTCCATCGAAGTCAATTTTTTTTAAATGTTGGTCAAGGAAGTATGCAAAAACCGTTTCCGCGGCTTTTGCGACAAAATTATCGCCTGCGGCGCATCCTTCTTATATATCCCACAGTTACAAAAATTTTTCCAATTAATACTTAACGATGATAGCAACTTTTGCAAAATAATAACCCTCGAACAATTTAGACTTCGTCATCCTAATCAAAATCCTGCGTACGTCCCTTTATGTTACAGAGAAGTTTTTGATGCAAAGAACAAGAAAAACTTAATTTTAATTATAGAAAGTAGTTTAAAATTTAGAACGATTCAAGGGGGGGGGGGGGAAAAGCCCTTCCCCCCCCGGGGGCGCAACAAAAAACGCCACCCAAAAAAAAAAAACCTTTTTTTTTTTTTTGTTGAGGAGGGGTTTTTTTTTTTTTTTTTTTTGGTTCCACCACAGCCAGTTTGCATTGGGCAATAAAAAAAAAAAATTACTAATATTGCTCCTTCAAGGTACATGTGATGGTTATCAATGGAAAAGTATTGAAACATGGATCATAGAAATATGTCTTCTTTTGTAATGCACCGCTTGGTTTAAAAGATTTTCTAAATCAATTTTTATTTTGAATTTTTAAAATGAAAATTTAAAAACAATTTTTATATAAAAATAATTCTTAAAATTAATTTTATTTAAAATATAAATTATAATCGTTGCGATCCCTGCTTTTTAATTATTAATAGGATATTTTAGTATATTTTTAGTTGTTGGCAAAGCCTTCTTTGTTTAATATTACGTCATAAATTCGGTTTGGTAAAGAATTAATATATTTCTCTTGTGTTTTCTTATGTGGGTTGTTTTAGCCATTGTGGGTTAGGTGAATATAAAGAAGGGTTATTTTATTTCCATTTTTCTCCTACGCATTTCGACGTTTTTAAAAAAAAACATGTTTCCATATACTTATAACTAAACACAAAGATATTTTCACACACACCTGGCTACATGTAATTAACTAAATAGATAAAAGCGCATATATGTGACACTTCTCAAACGCGCAAGTCATCAGCTCTCATGTGTAACCTGTGATCGCTTGTTTCTCATATAAGCGAGGCCCAAGAAACAGCGCCTGTCAAACCGCTGAGTGAACAAACTTTTGTCCATTTGCCCGCACATTCTCCCCATATGTGAGCAATGGAAACGTAGGGGTGAAGCTATATAGGGAATTATTCTAACGCCGAAACTATGCTGTAAAAGCACATCCAGGACAGAACAAACTCAGCCAAAGCCACGTGGGGAAACTTCTTCAGAAACCAAGATGTTGGGCCAAGAGCTCGCGGTTGCACTCAACTGGAAACCGGAATTACCTCTGCTCACATTTTCACAAAGAACGATGTTTGACTACGAATCTAACAGGCTACTGCGTAGGAAAATGTTAGTAGAGGCGAAAAGTTTAAACGATTTAAGTATCAATTTCAATGTGGACTGAAACTTCACTAGAAACTCACGAGCAGAGCTATGAGTAGCGCGCATAGGCTCTACAGTTTTTGATACCATGGCCTACTTTATTCAATCGCACAAATGGGACAAGATAATGTGGATTTTTAAAGCATTTGCCAGATGAATGCGAGGACTTAGAGTATTTTGTAGACAGATGCTCAATCCTTAAAAACATACGCTCTAGATTCTTTGGGAAAACGTCATTCACGCAAAATGAAATAATTTCAACATTAAATGGGGAAGTCGACGAAGACTGGGAAAAATTAGGTAACTACGTCACAAGTGCTTTATCATAATCGATATTCTTGGTTCTGAGTGCATCAAATAGACTGCAATGCAAACACTTAGATTTGAACGGAATTTTACGCAATTTGGCTAAATTCTAAATTCATGTGACGTTTTCTCGTGAATATTATAATACTACGCTAGCCTCTGAACAGAACATTACATGGATAACTACTTTGACAGATATCTACAAGAATTTTATCCATTTCTGTTCTAAGTGTAAATGAGGAATGCAGATCTAAAAGTGAAGACGAAGTCGATTCATATATCGCTCACTTACTTCCATACAGTTACTACTCCAAATGAGCGATTTGTAAAAATAGCGTTTAAAGTTTTCAATGGATTTCACACAGCAAAAATTAGAATCTTTTAGTTTCAAATCAATCCAAAAACAAGCATTTTTTAATGCTTTTTAAAGAGATTCGAAAATATGACGTGTAAACGGAAAGCCGAAGGATCTTTTCACGATATCGTGTGCAGTGCAACTGAAATGTGTCGCTCTTGTTGAACCATGAACATAAAACAGTACAGTGTAGTACAATGATATAATGACATATTCTCATCTTATTTAGATTTAGAACACAATATTGCAAATATTTCTGTATTATTAACCTAAAAATAGTGTTTAATTTTAGTTAGGACAGTCTTAAAGTTTAATACAAATAGTTCAGTATCTTCACAAATGAGTTTAATGACATCTTATCTTATCTAAGCATAAAACGTTTACAAAATAATAAAGATGAAAAATCGACAAAGTGTTCTGAATTGTAAGAGGAAGCCGATGAAAAATATATTTTCTTTCATATGAGAACAAGAATATTTTATGGAAACTCCATGATGTAATTTGAATACATCCATATTTGTGTGTTTGTGTGTAGGTTGCTTACCCACTTTGTGCAGTCTAAGGTTAACAACTTATTTAAATTTTACCGGAATATCGAAAACAAATTGCAGGTACCAAATATAGAAACTAATACCGAAATAAATTAGAACCAAATCATAACCTTTGGTTTGATTCCCTTAAAGGATCATAATATTATTATTGTTATTCTTATTGTACACTTAAGTTCTTGTGTAAAAGTTATTCAAACTCTAATCCAAGGTATATTAAACAAGGTAGCCGCACTCGCTCTCTCACAACTCCTTATATTTGTGTCAAAGAGAGCGAGAGTGAGAGAGTAATGAAATTCTGTAGTAGTAGTAGTATAAGTATATTTTGGCATATTGCAGTGAGCCCAATGCCGATTCTTTCTCTTAGCGTTATAAAATTCTAAATCCAATTACCTAAAATACTAACAAGACATTTACAGGACTACATTTGCATTAATTGCGACCTTATCTCCCTCGAAACTTTCTTCCATTATGTGTTGTCTGTTGTCTGTACTTTTGAGCGTGGCTGACATATGCTGCTAGACTTGCCCAGTTGCTTCCGTTCAACAAGTTGATGCATTCCTCCACATTCAAATACGGTGTTCCGAAGCATCCTGCCCTGATCTCTTGTAAAATGGGACATTTCCCCAAGAAGTGCACTATATCCTCGCGTTCTCTTAAGTTGCACAGTGTGCATTCATTTGTATGATTTTCCAGGTGTGGGCGGTAATTTTGGTTAAGCATCTCTACTCTTGCTCTAAAAATTTGCATTATTCTGTAGCAGCCGATATCATCCTGGAAGTAATTGCTCCAGAGCTCTCCCTTGCTTGATCCTCCCACATTCTCCTTGTCTTCATGTCTATGTTAAAAATCAATCTGCTTTGCTCCAATCTCCACACGCTTGGGTTTTCCATTGTCAGCGGGGTCTCATAGTCGCTTGCCATTTTGAGCCTTTGGCTGAAGAACTGTGCTTTTGACTCCAGCAGGTATTTTGTGATAATTTTTGTGGATGTCCAATGTGTAGGTGAATAATGCCGGCAGACCAGTTTCCAAATGGATTGCGTAATTAGGTGTATTCTGCGGAAGGTGGAAGACTCTTTTAATGAAATACCGTTGACTTCGTTCGACATCTTCATAGCTATGAGAACCCCATACTTGAGCAGCGTAGCAAGGACTGAGTAGGTACTCCTGTTTAACGCCTTTGTTCGTGGAGAAACCCTCCGACAGACTTTGCCCATCCCACACTCCTGTGATGTTATTGCTGTAAAGGCTTTCCAGGGTTTTTAAGATTTTGGTGGATACACCCAAGTTGCTTAACTTATACAGCAGGCTGTCCATAGTTGTGCCGAAATCTGCCTTGAAATCTATAAAAAAGCAATACTTCTTTTTTCCTTTGCTCAAATAATCCTTTGATAATGCAGTTAGAACGTAGATGCAGTCGACTGTTGAGTATCCTTCTCTGAATCCCATCTGGTTTTCACTTAAGAGCTGGCTTCGGTTGGTGAAAATGACCAGGCGAGCAAGAAGAACTGACGCGAATACTTTCGTTGCTGCATTTAAAAAAAGAGATTTCCCTGTAGTTTTGGGCTTCGGTTGGGTTTCCTTTCTTGTATATAGGGTATACGATGTTGTCCTGAAAACTGCCGGGTACTTTGGTGGACTCAAAAATGTTGTTAAAAGCATCGGTGAGCTTAAAGATGAGCGATTCAGTGGCATGTTTATAGAACTCACAGGGGACTCTATCTGTTCCTGGGGCTTTGTTGGGCTTACTCTTGCCAGTGCGCTTCGAATCTCCTGTGTAGTAATAGCGCAATCTAGATCATCCACTATGTAGTTGGGTAGTGCGAAACTCAGTGTACTGTTACTCTCGTGTGTCCAGAGCAGACTTTGGAAATGTTCTGCCAGTGTCGATGGTTCAACCTATATTGTTTTCCTTGTACTAGATCCATTTAGTTTCCTTAGCAAAGTCCAGAAAGATTTACTGTCTGTGATATTGCCAATTGCCTTTTCCATATCGATATAATACGACCGTAGTTTATTTTTACATAATTGCTTTTATACCGCATTTTCGGATTTATAAACTATTTTTTCTTCCGACGCATTCGTACGTCTAGCTTGCTTAAGCGCGTTGATAGAATGAAATTCTGTACTCGCTTGGTGTCAAATCACAAAAAATTCGTCCGCGGAGATGCGTCGCTTACAACGTTTGCTTACCCAAAGAAAATCTAACATAGAAGCGTATTTGGCTGCGTCGTCAACATTTCACTCAGATATTAGTCAGCTGATTGCTGTCATTTTGGCTCTCTGAGTCATTTTTTGACTATTTGACTAAATATGTGCGTCTCTTTCTCAATGAATGTTCTCTTTGTCAGGATGGAGTTAACATCACTCAAAAAAGAGAAGATTTGTTAGATTTTCTTTGGCTTACCGACTGAAATTTAACAAGTTGTCAAGAGAGCGAGTGCGCCTACCTTGTTTAGTATACCTTGCTCTACTCTATAAAAAATTTCACCTTGTTGCCCGCGATTTCATTATAGTTTGACTTAAATCCTAATATTGCCGTCGTCTATTTGTGAATTTGTTAAACAAATTCTCGACACTTGTTAGTTGTTATAATTGTAGCATCTTATAATCTTCTTTGTGATTAATTCAATTTGTGCCAGTTTGTTGGATCCTTAGGAAGCTCTCTTCTCTCCTTGTTTCGCCTTCTCTTCTGTGTTCCTTTCTTAACGCTAATAGTGTTCCATTTGTTGTTCCCACGTAGACACCAGAGCAGTTCCCTTCCCTCTCTTCCGGAGTATATGACGTTCTGTTGCTGTTGTTTTGTAAACTTGTGTGAGCTTTGTAGTCCATTTCACCTCCTAAACAAATATGATGACGACTTAGGAACCCTTCCTCCTTTTGCAGTTCATGAAAGTTGTAGTTTCCACTTTAGTCTTTTCAAATGTTTGGCACTTCGAATTCTTCTCTGATTTTGAAGCAGTTCTGATGACAAGTGTTTTGAAAGCTGATGTGATCGCTGCAGGCCTAATTCGATGAGCCACACACAATTTTGGACTTTTTGCGAATTTGAAGACAAAAACTAAATTCGGATTTACCTTTGTACAAATCCCAGCATTCTTTGAGCGGCCCTACATGCTTTGTCCGTATGTGCTGCTTTAGATTACTATTTTGGTTAAAGTCTTTCATGCAGTGGGCACACTTGTAGGGTCGTTCGCCAGTATGATGGCGGATGTGCTTTATCAAGTGGCTCGATTGTCGAAAGGCTTTTAAGCATAGGGTACACTTATAGGGTCGTTCGCCCGTATGAGTGTTTAAATGATCCTTAAGACTGCTTTTTCCTGTAAAGCTTTTTGAGCATTGGGAACATTTGTAGGAACTTTGTCCGGCTTGAGTGCGTAGATGTTTCTTTAGAAAGTCTTTGTCATGAGTGCGTAGGTGTCGCTTGAAATTTCCCTTACGGGCAAAGGTCTTTGAGCATTGGGAACATTTGAAAGGAAGTTCAGGCGTATGAGTAAGTAGATGAATTTTGAAAGCGAGTTTTCGTTTAAATTTCTCTGGGCATTTGGAACACTGGAAGGGGTACTTGCCAACTCTTTTGCTCTCCTTCCTTTGTGCCACCAGAGTCCAATCCTCGTTGGCCAGTTCTTCCAAAAAGGTTGAGGTTTCGTGCTCCTCCAACAAATTCGAACTTTTCTCTAGCTTGACCTGATGATACTCTGTTCGGAAGCCCCTTCCTCTTTTACCATCTAAGTTTGACTCCAAGGACTCCTTCCCCACGACCTGCGTCCACTCCTCATTTGCTAGTTCTTCCAAGAATTTGTTGGTTTCGTGCTGCTCAAACAGCTGATGACTCCTCTCCAATCGCCGCTTGAAATTAAAAGCAATTTGTGCCGCTTCCAAGCATGAAGGGCATAGCCATTCGGGTAGATTCTCATCCTGTTTAACCTCGTGTCCAGTCACTTCCGCGATTATGTACAACAAGTGGCTGGAATCGGCGTCGCTGAAAATATTTCGTCAGTTGGTCTTGGTTTCAGCTGCCAAACTGGACCTGCAAACACGGCATTGCTCCGCCACTTGTGGTTGTGTTAGTTTGTAGGCCATTTTACAGCCAAATCTATTTTAATAACAAATGTAAATAAAAAATTGTAACGAATTTACGCAGAAAATAATCGATTTTTACCATTTGCCGGCAAGTGTGACCGTAGTTGGGCAATGACATTTATACTGATTTGTACTAGTTCCATTTCTTTTGAAAGCAAACTACAGACAGCACATTGGGCCAGATTTCAGTTTGGGCGGCATAAATTGGAAAAATGTAGTTAGACAATTGCAATTTGGCACATTTGATAGACATCAAGACATCACCCTTACCGCCCACATTAGATTAAGATCCTCTTCTGGTGTAGGCGGTTGAATTTTACCGGCTTCTTTGAAACTTATGGAAAGAAATCGGTAAAGGGTTTTGTAATTCTGTTTTATGTATTTAGTTGTACCATTCTTTACAAAAATACAAAATTAAAAATGTGTCATTGCGAGGGCTGTTTAAAAAGTTCTTGGCCTCCAAAGTAGGCTCTTCTAAATAAAAGTGTGACGCAAAATGTACCGCCTATCCGAGTATAGACAAAGTTTTTCGGCTCAAGACTACAAAGTTATTTACAGAAGTTCGCCGCATGCATAAAAGATTTGTGTGTTTTCTTCCTTGTTTTACAACCGTTGTTCCCACAGTGGACGTCCCACTTGATTCATTGTTGAGTGCTATTTAAAAAACCATGTTTGAGATAAACATTGAAATTTATCCTTGAATGTTGGAACATTTCGAGCGCTTTTTGCAACCTTTTTCCACATTAAATCTAATATTTGTGTCAACTTTTTTTCGTGCTCACTGATGCCAAGCTGCCAAAAATTCAGCTTGAAATACAAACCGCGAACTCAATTATTATTATCGGCGAAGACGCTAAATTTTCGGCGGTGACGGGCGAGTAAACTTGTTTAAGAGTTATGGATAAAACAATAAAAAAAAAAGAAAGAAGTAACCGTCAATTAAAAAAAGTTGTAACGGTTAGAGACCGACCAAACTTCGAGTAAAAACATTACAATTACCCATACCTGTGGGAGCGTAAAGAGAACAAAACAGTTTTTCTTACAAAAACCATTCCGAACAAACATTTGTAGGCAAAAAGTAGTATCGATCCGGTCGGTCCGAATTACAGTGATAAAAAAACCTGTGAAAGCTAGCGAAGCCCAAAACTGGGAAGTTTCGAAAACAGACGGCTAAGAATAGTAGGTTATTAAGGGTTAGTGGAATTTTTGGCAGAAGGATTTTTATAAATTTGGGGTTAAGCAGAGGACCACAGCACGACTTAATTTTACGGATTGAATCTAAAGGGTGATTTTTTAAGAGCTATAGGAAAGTTTTTTAGAAAAAAACACATAAACTTCAAAAAAAGGCATGAAATCTTTATTTAAGTCGATAGTACGGTCCATATAATTTAATGTTTGAAGATTTTTTCATGCAAATGTTGACCGTAACTGCGCCTCAAATGGTCCATCCGCTTAGTCCAATTTTGGCATACTCTTTCCAACATTTCGGCCGGTATCTCACGAATAAATGCTTCAATGTTGTCTTCCAATGCGTCAATTGAAGCGGGCTTGTCTGTATAGACATGAGCTTTAACATAGCCCCACAAAAAATAGTCTAAAGGCGTTAAATCGCACGATCTAGGCGGCCAATTGACCGGTCCCGAACGTGAAATAAAATGTTCACCGAACTCGCCTCTCAATAAGTCCATTGTTGCGCGTGCTGTGTGGCATGTGGCACCGTCTTGTTGAAACCACATGTCATGCAAGTCAAGCTCTTGCATTTTGGGCAAAAAAAAGTTGGATATCATCTCACGGTAGCGCTCACCATTCACAGTTACGTTACGATTCGCATCATCTTTGAAGAAGTACGGTCCAATGATGCCACCAGCCCATAAATCGCACCAAACTGTGACTTTTTCTGGATGCATTGGTAGCTCTTGCAATGCTTCTGGCTGATATTCACTCCAAAATCGACAATTCTGCTTATTTACGTACCCATTGAGCCAAAAATGAGCTTCGTCGCTGAACACAATTTTTCGGTAAAAAAGTGGATCTTCGGCCAACTTTCCAAGAGCCCATTCACCAAAAAATTTTACGTTGCGGTAGGTCGTTCGGCTTCAATTCTTGCTCCAGCTGTATTTTGAAAGGCTTCACACCTAAATCCTTCCGCAAAATTTTCCACGTTGTTGAGTAACAGAGGCCCAATTGCTGCGAACGGCGACGAATCGATAATTGATGGTCATCATTAACACTGGCCGATACAGCTGCGATATTTTCTTCAGTTCGCACTCTACGTAAGCGTGTTGGTGGTTTAATGTCCAACAATGTAAATTTGGTGCGAAATTTAGTCACAATAGCCCGAATAGCCGCTTCAGTGGGTCGATTAAACTGACCATAAAATGGAAAAAGCGCGCGATGAACTTTCTTAACAGAGCACGCATTTTGATAATAAAATTCAATAATTTGCAAGCGTTGTTCGTTTGTAAGACGATTCATGGTTAAATTATAGACCAAACTGAAGATGTTTGACAGTGAAACAAAACACGAAACGTGCGTGAGCTGTTTAAACCAGTGTTGTCAAAAAGATAATAGCTAAAAAATCACCCTTTACTACATCAATCGACTTGGTTCATTTGAGTATTTCAGAAAAACATAGAAAGAATTTTTCGGGCTTGACTAGGAATCGAACCTTGGACAACGTATAGAATAGCGTGCTAGCACATTCCGCCATTACCTACATATGAAGCTAGACTTCTAAACTGCTACTTACACTCTTCTGTTATGTGTTATGTTCCTCATTTCAAAAACACATTTTTTTAACATTTGTTCTCAAAAATTTTGACATTGTTTTCTTATTTTAAGTTGAAGGCAACTTATTTTCTAAACAGATGGAAAAAGCTGGGGGAAAAGCTCTGTGCAGATTTATCCATTACGAAATAGGCTTGGAATACTGTTCTTATCGCAAAGAGCCTTCATGTCATTATTTTTACAATCGATTTTTAGTTCCTAAGAATATTACGTTTGCGGAGTAACAGGCTCGTTTCAAAATATCCGTTCAATTAGGTTGAAGAATGAAAGATGATGCGCAAGCAAAATGCTAGAGTACTTTCATTGAATTAGACAATTTGTGTGTCTCATTGAATAAAACCATTCACGATGTTTTAATACAAATTTATTGATTTTTATAATGAAAATATGCTTATTTTTATTTAAAATCTGTTTACTTTTCCAAAAACAAAATGGTGGGCAAACAAAAAACATCTTAGAAAAAAATAAGTTAGTTTTTTTGCACTAATTTACCACAATTTCAGTTTCAAATAATAAGAAGTTAATGTATCACAAGTCACACCAAGTCTTATTACCCTAATTAAATGGTTTTGAGGATCCAGTGTAATCTGTTCGATAAAATTAATGGAAGGGCCGCACTCCAGAGTGAATACGTAGATGTTTTTTTAGATTGCTCTTTTCGCTAAATGTTTTCGAGCACAGAGAACATTCGAATGGACGTTCGCCTGTATGTGTACGAATGTGATTCTCCAGATGAAGTTTTTGGCTAAAGGCTTTCGAGCAGTGGGCACACTTGTAGGGTCGATCGGTGGTATGTGTGCGCAGATGATATGTTAAGCTCTCCTTTTGGGTAAATGTTTTTGAGCACAGGAAACATTCGTGTCTTTCGCCCGTATGTGTCCGAATGTGTATCTGCAGATTACTTTTTAGGCTAAAGTCTTTATTGCAGTGGACACACTTGAATGGTCGTTCGCCAGAATGAGTACGTAAATGTTTATTAAGATTGCTCTTTTCGCTAAAAGTTTTCGAGCAATGTGAGCATACGTAAGGTCGTTCGCCTGTATGTGTACGAATGTGATTCTCCAGATGATGTTTTTGGTTAAAGGCTTTCGAGCAGTGGGTACACTTGTATGGTCGTTCGCCAGTGTGTTTGCGAAGATGATATGTTAGACGCTCCTTTTGGGTAAACGTTTTTGAGCACTGGGAACATTCGTAGGGTCGTTCGCCAGTATGTAGCCGAATGTGCATTTTCAGATTACATTTTTGGTTAAAGGCCTTCGAGCAGTGGGTACATTCGAAGGTGCTCTGTGTGGTATGAGAGCTTAGGTGTTGATTGAAGGATTCGTCCATATGAGTGCGTAGATGACACTTTAAAGAGATGTTTCGCCTGAAACTTTGAGGGCATTTAGAACACTGGAATGGTTTCACGCCAGTTTGACAATTCAGTGGTTCTTCCCTCAGGTCGACTTGCAACCAATCCTCTTGGGTTTCGTGCTGCTCCACATCCTCGTTGGTGTTGGTCAGTGTTTTGTTTTGTGTTATCACTTGTAAACTCTTCTCAAAACGGCGCTTAAAATTAAACGCAATTTTTGCTGCTTCCAAGCATGAAGAGCATATCCTTTCGGGCACATTCTCATTCAGATTAACTTCGTGTCCAGTCACCTCCTCGATAATAACTAGCAAGTCGCTGGATATATTTGGCCAGTTGCAGTCGGTGTCAGCTGCCAAAATGGACCAGCAAACATGGCATTGTACGGCCACTGGTGGTTGTATTGGTTTGTAGGCCATTCCAAAGCCAAATCTTGTTTACTGTAGCAAATGTGCGTATCAAATTTTAGCGAATTTAGGATTTTTTAATCACTTGGATACAAGTGTGACCGTAGGTCCCCCAATAGCCTGTGCCCACAATAAGCTCGAAGGTATCCTGCGCTGCCAATTCTAATGAAAAAGAAGAGTAACGGGGATGAAATTGTCAGAGCGCATTTCCTGAGGCGAATACTGATACACTCGAAATTCGCTACGACAATAAACAAAAACCTGCCAACTCGTTTTCTTTTGAAAACAGCTGATAAATTGTCGAAGGGGGTCATGAAATTATGAAACTTGTTTGATAAATGTCAGATGTACCTACGAAAATTGAGCAAGTTAATGCAAAGAAGGCTAAAACGGAAAGGCAAAGCTAACTTCGTCTGTATCGAAGTTTTGATACACTTGAAATGCTTGTCTCAACGGTTATCGATTTCGACCAAACTTCGCAGATCAGCTTAAAAACATTCAATATTACCCATGACCGTGTTTGAGAGCGGTAATTTTGAGAACAAAACAGTTTTTCTCACTAAAACCCATTTTCCGAACGAACATTTCTATGGCAGCTACAAGAAGTAGTCATCCGATCCGGTCGGTTCCGACATATTAGCAGTGTGCAGTAAAAAGATGACTCTGTGCATAGTTTCAGCTCGATAGCTCCAAAATTAAGGGACTAGTTCGCGTAGAAACAGACAGACGGACAAACGGACGGACAAAGCTTAATCGACTCAGCTCGTCATGCTGATCAAGAATATATATACTTTATATGGTCGGAGATGATTCCTTCTATGCGTTACAAACTTCTTTTCAAAAAATTAGAGTAATTCCTCTTGATATACTGCAAAGTACGTTCGTCTTTGCATGATGACGTTGAGAAGTACACAAAGCTCCGTCAAAATAGGAAAGAACCTTTCCGAACCATTTGATACCAAGAGGTTTTAGGCAGGGCGATACCTTATCGATAGCGACTTCTTCAATCCTACTGATGGAATATACTTTACGCCGGTGCCCATGCCAACAGAACGGGCGCCTTTATTTATAAGATCTAATGCTACTCGCATATGCCGATGATATCGACATCATCGGCAAAAACAGGCACGGGCAGTAAGCAGGGCGTTTATAGAGATTGAGAGGCAGTCAGAACTGATGGGTCTAGCGGTGAATGAGGACAAGACGGGATCCACATGTATCCGCGGACAAAAGTCCTTGCGTCTTGGACAATTTTGTTACAATGGGAGAATACAACTTTAATGTTGTAGAGGATTTTGTTTACCTCGGAACGACGATAACCAGCGACAACATCCAGTCTGGAAATCAGCAATACGTAAC
>JAEIFU010001719.1:0-60011 GCA_018904235.1 Lordiphosa stackelbergi | reverse complement strand
TGCGTAAGGCCATATAGACCTGGAAGAATCAATGCAAGTCAAAATTGGTACTTTTGATGACCTTTCCAAAACTCCAAAGCACTCTAGTTTTTCAAATCGTTTGCCATAGAATTTGAATTAGCTAGCGCGTCATTCCATACGTTGAGTGCATAAATCCCGAACAAATGATCTGCGTTTTTCTGAAAATTCAAATGGGAGGAATCCCCCCACCTGATCCTCCAAGTTCAATCAAATTTTTTCCCAGTTGAGTTTAAAATGTTCTTGAAAACGGAACAATATTAACTCAAATCATGTTCTCAAAAATGGAACAATATCAACTCAATTTGAGTTTCTGCGTTCTCAAAAAATTGTTCTTGAAGTGAGAACATTGTACTACAGATAAGAAAACCGTTCATGCATACTTTTGGCAACGATTGTGCTTGATTTGAGTCTAATGTTCTCGGGTTTTTTATACTCTGTACCGAAGGTACATAGAGAATATGGTTTGTGCAAAAGTATGTAACAGGGAGAAGAATCATTTCCGACCCTATAAACGTATATATTCTTGATCAGTATCAACAGCCGAGTCGATATAGCCTTATCCGTCTGTCCGTCTGTCTGTCCGTCCGTCCGTGAACAAACAGATCTTCTTATACTTGCAGACAGATCAAGTTTATTTTCAATTTTTGCCACGCCCTCTCCCGCCCCTGCAATTTGGAAAAAACTTCAAATCTCTCACAGTTTTGTAGATAGACGATTTGTTCCTTCTAGAGATAGTTATTCATTAGCAATATGAATCGATTTGAAGAGAAACATTGAGAATCATTGGTCTCTCACTGCATCCCTCGTGTGCAAGCGAATGTTGTATAATCAGAAGTCACTATATGGGTTTGCCTCTCGCTGGAACCCGTACATCACAGTCCCTCAGCCAAAACCCCTGGTGCACGTACATACTCCGCAATCCTCACCGAAAGCTTTGCGAAGTCATATTTCCCTGTGTGTTAGAGAGAGATGTGACCTTGAGTGAAAAACGCTGAAAAAGCCAGTTCTGCAGCTTTCTTCATTTCGAACCTCTCGCATTGTTCGTTATCTTGCAAAGCGCGGAAACAGCAACAGCAGCATTGTGGCTTGTTGTGTGTCCTGTCTAAAGAGTTACATTTGTTATTTACATATATTGCTTATACTTACCTTGCAAATATGCGCCATTTGAAATCCATTTATTTATCTTCATCACGTCGTCTGGGAAAGGGTCCTCCATAGCCTTTACTTTTAACTAAGTGCACATTTGTTTACACAAAAAGTAAAATCACTAAATGTGACATGCCAAACATCTCCAGCTGCGACGTTCGGCATCCTTAGATTTACAATTCATACTTTCTTCGAATTTTCGAAAAAAAAAAAAATTGTTTAGTTTCAAATTAATACTTCTGCTCATCAAATAAATATTCAGAGAGTTTCAATCTAATACTTTCTAGGTTTGCATTGATACAAAAGATGTAATAGTTTCAGTTTCGATTTGAGACAGCGTGTATCAGAGTGATATTGATACAAATTTTTTTGGGTGTGCTTCCATTGTCTGGTTTAACTTTCTCGTTTAACGGTCTCGGCCGTTGCTATTAATGCCCGTCAGTCGAATTGTTTTGTGCGATCTGGCACCAGTTGTTCACACCAAGCTTGGCAATGTCGGTCTTCCCTTACTGCCTTTTTTCCCAAAGTCTTTCATCTTCCAATTCCCGTGGCTGCAGCTTGTTCATCCATATGGGTAACCTGTGTCCTATTGAGTGCAGCCGCTGTTGTCTGGTCTAACTTATCAACAGACAAATCGAGTTCCTTCACGATCACTCACGAAGATGTGCATAATCGTAACTTTACTTCATCAGATTAACGTTAAAATGGCAACTCTGGCGGCTTGGCTTGGCAGCACCTCTCTAAAGCAATCTATAGTATACGGTCGTCAAAGGGAGTTCTCCTATTTGGGAACAACAGTGTCGCCTGCCATCGTATGTGGACAGACTCCGTCGATTAAGCCTACAGTCCCTGCAAGATCGTAAAATCTGTCACGGAGTTATGTTCCTTTCTTTTGAGTCAAACTAATTTTTCGATTCCACCTTGATCTACTAGACTATTCCGCCAATATCAAAGTCCTTACATATAAGATGATCTAATTTCGAATCTCTTTATATAACGATTTGTACCATTTGTTTATTTCTGAGGGTTCGATGTCGGTAAATGTATTTTGTCACATTTATTTTCCCATTAATTGAAAATCTTACCCGTTCCACCCAATTTGAGTCAGATTTGAATGATGAAGGCGAGATAAGGATTAACTTTTGCATTTTTTGGCTTCATTATTATGTTTTTCAAAATGTCGAATTATTTTAAAACTAATATTGGAGCCCGCCAAGGATGCTTGATATCTCCTTTTTATTCGCATTATATTTGGATGATCTTCACGATTGTCTTGGTGGTGGTCTTAGTATCTGCAACAAAAACATAAGGCTGCTGCTATATGCAGATGAAATAGTTATGATGGCTGACGATGCTACAGTACTGCAACAAATGATACATAGATTGGAGCAATACTGCGTGACCTAGAACATGGAAGTAAATACGTCAAAGTCAGAAATCATCGTTTTCAGAAGAGGAGGGCGTTTGTCGCCGATGGAAAAGTCCGTGTTGTTTCGGAGTTCACGTATCTTGGTGTTGTATTAACCCCAAAGTTGTCTATTAAACGAGAGCGTAAGTTAAAGTCGGCTCTTACCGACTTCGATATACCCGTTACTCATGAAAAAACATGTTTAACAGTGTTCCTGCGTTCCTTAGTGTGACCATCCAAAAAGTATGCAACATTTTTTTAGGGTGGGAGGGGTGGTAGCGGGGGGCTGTGGTTCACTTTTTTGCTCATAACTTGAGAACCGTTCATCTGATCTTTATTATCGGCAAATCGATTCATTTTGCTAATTACTAACTATCTCTAGAAGGTACAAATTGTCTATCTCTAAAACTGTAGCAGATATAACGCTTTTTTCCAAATTGCGGGGGCGGGAGGGGGCGTGGACAAAATTTGAAACAAACTTGATCTGCGTGCAGATAAAAGAAGCATTTGTCCCATACATGTCAAACCTCTATCTCTTAACATCTCTGTGATCTAGGTGTTCATACAGACAGACGGACAGACGGACGGACGGACAGACGGACAAATCTATATCGTCTCGGCTGTTGATGCTGATCAAGAATATATATACTTTATATGGTCGGAAATGATTCCTTCTGCCTGTTACATACATTTGCACGACTTTAGTATACCCTCTTTACTCTACGAGTAACGGGTATAAAAACACATTGAGAAACGAATTTCTGCGGCGAAAATTAGTATGAACTGTACTTGAAGGAGCTTGCTGTCAAAAAACAATATTTCATTTGACATGAAGCTCAAGATTTTTGGAGCAGTGTGCAGAGCTATACAGTCATATGGTGTGAAAGTTTGGGGCTACACACTTCCAGAAGATGTAGATAATTTTTTATATGTTTTTATTAAACGAATTTTTGCCTACCTAGAACGACACCAAGCTATGCAATAGCGCTGGTCACGAATATGGAAAAATAGTTGTCAGTATATGTTAAGCTTGCACATTAAATACATTGAAAAAACATTATTCACTTACAGCAACGACCGTCTCCTCATATTATATCAAAGGAAATATTAGCCAAAAAAATATTTTCTGGGCAAAAGGGCTAAATTTGATCAGTGGACCTTTCAATATTGTTTGGAGCGAAGAACTTTTGGAACCGAATATCTGGGAGAAATTATGTTAGATGCGTTATCTCAGTATCGAAATCAACGACTCTTTAACCCTGGACGGTCATCGTTATTTTTATAACGTAAAGATCATCGTTCGTCGACTCGACGACGTAATTTTTAAAAATTCTTTAAAAAAATCCTATGCATGAAAACTCACAAAACATGTTAGTTTTGTATTATTTTATTAATTTATTTTTAGAAAAAAACGATTTTAAGTCGCTTTCCTGCAGTCTTTTGTTTATAAATACAAATTTCACAGCTCTTGTCCATTTGGCTTGTTTTACAAAACATTAACAAAAAATCATAAAAAATAACAAAATTAAAGCAACATTACTTATTCAAAGTATTTTTTTTCTTAATATTAATGCTTTAAACTAAAATGAGAACACGTTTTAAGGAACATAACTGTTCATTTTGAGCAAGAGGCACAAAGCACAATTTGATGCTCCCCACATAGGTGTTTTCCACATTTCTTGCAGGATGTTTTTGTCATACGTCGCTTAGCGGAAGGGCAAATAGCACAGATCTTGCGTTTTTTTACTGACACAAAGTTCATCGTTCGTAGTTTCGACTACGCAAGTTTAAAAAAAATATACTTACACGGATCGTACGAAGCCAAACCAACTGCGCACAGCAACAACACAACAGCACCTGATGCTATACCAAAAATCAGCACAAAGCAAACAAAGAAAAAAGAGAAAAACAGCAAAATGTAAACACGCGTCGTTGAAACGACGAGTGATGACCGTCCAGGGTTAAAAGGAAAATGAATAGTGTGACACGAATCTACAAAGACCTCGATGAATCAGTAGGTAGTAGACTGCTCCAATTGGAAACCAGAACGGTATCATGGGTGCTAAAAGCAAGATGCGACATGATCTGGCTAAACGGAAATAAACACACTTTACAACAAGGTGGATCGAACATTTGTGAGCTTTGCAACACCAACGAAATCGAGGACATAAGCCACTTCATTGGTAGATGCCCAATACTATCCGAGTGTAGATTGCTTTTTTTTGGAAATTGCTTTTTAGGCGAAAGAGAAATTATTGATTTGCTAAACGATACCTTTGGAACTAACTAGAAGAATTTAACACTATATCTGCAGCATGCCATAAAATACCGTAAACAAATTTTAATGGAATATTTTTAGTTTCTACAATATGTTTAAAATTTTTTTTTCTTTTTTGGGTAGTAGGGTATATTAAAATTGTCCGGATGTTTGTAACGCACAGAAGAAAGCATCTCCGACCACATAAAGTATATATATTCTTGATCAGCGTGACGAGCTGAGTTGATATAGCCATGTCCGTCTTTCCGTCCGTCTGTCCGTCTGTTTCTATGCTATCTCCTCCGTCAGTTTTAAAGCTATCGTAACCAAACTTTGCACGAAGTCTTTTGGTACGGATGTCTATATCATATATCTGCCATAGGAACGATCGGTTGAAAAAGTAGTTTTAGTGAGAAAAAATGTTTTGTTTTCAATGCTATCGCTACCAAACTCGTTACTGATCAATATTATATGCTAACACACAATTCTGTTAAGAGTGATTCAAATCGAAAGACTATATCATATAGCTTCCATACGAACGATCTGTCGAAAAAATAGTTCTAATGAGAAAAACTTTTTTGTTTGCAGTGGTAGCGTCTTTATACTTTCGAGTTATGAATATTATCTGTTTCAACAAAATTTTGGAGAGTTTGATCAAAATCGCATGAATATATCGTACAGCCATATAACAAACTGGCAGCATATATCATTCTACAAGGGTTTAAAAACTTCGGTCGAGCCAAAGTCAGCTGCCCTCTATTTTTTTTGTAGGTTTAAATATTCGTACATATTTAAAAAGTGCTTAGAAAACAGTTCTCACATTTTAAATTCAATCCCATTTGAATCTTGGAATCCAAGAACCCACATATTTTTGACTTAGAACAAATAAACCTATAGCTGAATTGTATAATCGTCAAAAGCATCAATGATTCTGTACCATGATGATCATCTTTCTTTTCTCGGAATTTAAATTTCTTATATATTAAAGCTTTGGAAAAACTATCATTGTAAAGAACTTAAAATATTTCATTTCTTGTATAAACTCTTCCTGAGGCACAAGTTCCCAGCCAAAGAGCCAGAATTAATAAAAGCTTACTGAAATACTCTAATATTAGACAGAAAATATCAAGACTCTCAACTTTCATTAGGGCGCTCATCTGAAATATAAGCTGATTTGTCAAGGTCACCCTTAAATTATGCCTTCAGTTCATCACTGGGGCACATGTGTGCGCGCGCCCATAATGATGAAAATTTTGAAGTAATTTCCAATGTAATGTTGTCTGAATTAGCCATAAATCAAAATTATTCCCGAACCCCGGTTCGAACCAGAACCTTGGTTTAGCGACCTTCTGAACCCGATAAATAGGAGGTTTACAGCCCTGATTTAAAGATGTTGTTGCTGTACGCTCAAACAGATGCTTTGCGTGACTGTAATACGCATAGGCTATTCACAGACAACAACAAAACCTTCGCTCGAAGAGAGAGACAATGGAGAACTCTGTGCATGGCTTTAAACTATACGTGTGCTAATCTTTCTTTTGAGAATCCTCTTGATATTTGCACTGTGCCCTTCTTATGTACAGGGTTGCCCATATTCGACGGACCCATCTGGCAACGCCATAACTTTTGACAGAGATGTCAGATCGCTTAATGACATACCGCGTTTGAAGCGTCAGTCCAAGCAGATTTTTACCATGGAACAATACACGCCACGCGAGCGCTCTGAAATAGTTGAAATTTACATTCAACAGAACAAGTCAATTGTGAAAACTCAACGTGCTTTTAAAAATTAAAAATTTAGCCCATTTCACATTGAATGGGACCGTAAATAAGCAAAATTGCCGTATTTACGCCACTGAAAATCCTCAGGAGATTCAAGAAGTGCCTCTTCATGACGAAAAAGTCACAGTTTGGTGCGGCGTTAGTGCGAAAACGGTCATTGGGCCGTTTTTCTTCCAAAATGAAAATGGCCATGCTGTTACCATCAACCAGGAGCGTTATCACGACATGATGACCAATTTTGTGATGCCAATTATTCGTCGAAAGCGTATGAGGCAGTTCTGGTTTCAACAAGACGGCGCTCCACCGCACACAAGTCGCATAACAATCGATTTTCTGAAGAAATTGTTTCCGGGCCGTTTGATGTCGAAAAGTGGTGATTTGGACTGGCCACCGCGTTCGCCCGATTTGACGCCGCCTGACTTCTTCTTGTGGGGATATTTGAAGTCAAAGGTTTACGTTAACAAGCCAAGGACCGTAGAAGAGCTCAAGGACAACATTCGTGAAGAAATAGCCGCTATTCCGGCCGAAATGTTGGCGAAATCGATGGAAAATGCTGCAAAAAGGGCACAATACGCCATCAACGCCAGAGGCGGCCATTTGAGAGATATCATATTCAAAAATTGATGTAAACAAATCTACTTGGAACAAATTAAATAATTAAGATTGCCAACCGCCAAATTTTTATTTTTTTCTTTGATTTTTTAAAAAAAACATGGGTCCGTCGAATATGGGCAACCCTGTAAAAGGCATAACAAGTTCAACATTAATTAAATTAAATTAAAAATTTGTTCCTAATTAAAATCTAAGACAAATATTTGCGTTGAGCAGATCAGAGGTGAGCCACTTCACTTAACTGAAACCAGCCTGGTTTACACTCTTCTTTACGGACGAAGTGGGAGAGCGACTTGTCGTTGTCAGACATCGCACTCTTCTCTAGGTCTTTCACCAACTATAATTTATGTGCTTGAACTCCATGTGGCTTCCAAATGCAAATGCAGAGACTCCGTTTAAAGTTTTTTTTTTCATTTTGGGTGCCCGCAGCTAATTAATTTGCCATTTGTGTCCCATTAGCGTAATTGTCTGTCAGTTAAAACGCGCCTTGTGTCCCCTTTGACTTTGTAAGTGGCCGACGACGACGACAGCAGCAGCAGCAACAACATCGTGGAGTGACCAACCTTTGGCTGCATTTTATGTGTCACCATTGTGCTGATAATTTGCATACATGTTTTAGCTC
The DNA here is from genome assembly GCA_018904235.1 of Lordiphosa stackelbergi. Lineage (NCBI taxonomy): Eukaryota > Metazoa > Arthropoda > Insecta > Diptera > Drosophilidae > Lordiphosa > Lordiphosa stackelbergi. Next base: position 52,163 of record JAEIFU010001719.1, on the reverse strand, counting down.
CAGCTCCAGTTTCAGTTTCAGTGATTTTCTCAGGCGACGAGCCTTGCATCTACTTAAGTTTCCAGCGGCTGGCGCCTTTTCATTTAACTGGGCGTGCCGGCACAGCCCCCACATCGCTGTCTAATGGCGCCCGTCAGTCTTGAGAACACCTGCAGTTAACCCACGCAAACCCAAAGGCAGCAGGCATCACCGTCACCGCCCCCCTTTGGATCCTCTCCAGACACACGCAGAACAGTGCAGCTGCACCACAGTTGTTGGCAGGAGTAAAGCCAGTTGACTTGTTTGCCTTATAAAGGCTTAGATGTCGCCAGGGATAGACCGACGACCCTTTAGGCAGCTGTTGAGTTTGTGGCCCACGCACTTGTCTAGGCTCCGAGACGGACAAACAAAAGCCAAATGCAAACTCAATTTGTGGCCAGAACTCCATGGGATGTGGGTGTGCCTCTGCATGTGCCAGGGCGTTGGCCCAGTCCCTGCCTTCCTCTGGTTGGGTCAGTCTTCGCTCAAAAATTACTTAAACTTTTTTTATTCATGTTATAAGCTTTATGGCCTCGCTCCAGGCGTTGCCTCAGCTTCATGCTGCGTTCTTGCCTCATTAAAATTTCGCCTTTTTTGGGGCGCTATCTTATCATAAAAATGCAGTTGCTTCAACACCTGCAAGCAGCATCAAACATGCATTAGCACTCTGATGGAATTTTTTTTTAATACTTTTCGGGATTTCAGCTTGGGGATTTTGGGTTGGGAACGAGAACACGGACAACGCATAAATTTCAATCAACCTTAATAAACTGCAAAATATTTTTCGGCCAGCTTGAGAGCATTAAAAAAAAAAACAATATATTTGCAACATAAAATTAAATGATCAGCTGCAAGGTGAACTGAAGATGCCATCGCTGGAGGAAGGAAGAATTGGCATTTTATATATTTACTTTATGGGAATACTAAGCTACATCTAAGGATAGAGAAATTGATATACAAATATAAAATAATAAGGGAATTCTTGGAAAAGTGGGGGTAATAAAAAAAAAAAAAAAAAAGGAGACACGGTCCAACTATTATATCTATCTTTCTTCCCTTTCTCTCTCTCTCTCTCTCTCCCTCCCCTTCCACTTTTTTCTAAAATTGTGGGGGGTTGGTTGTGATAGGGGGGTGGTGGGGGGGGGGGGTGGCCGGGAGTGATTCAGATTCACTTATTTGCTTATAACTTGAGAACCGCTCGTCCGATCTTTATCATTTCTTTGGCAAATCGATACATATTCCTAATGACTAACTATCTCTAGAAGGTACAAATCATCTATCTACAAAAGTGTGGGAGATATGACGTTTTTTCAAAATTGTGGGGGCGGGAGGGGGCGTGGCAAAATTGAAAATAAACTTGATCTGCCTGCAAGTATAAGAAGCATTTGTCCCATACATGTCAAACCTCTATCTCTTACCATTTCTGAGATCTGTTTGTTCATACGGACGGACAGACGGACAGACAGACGGACAGACAGACGGACAGACAGACGGACAGACGGACATGGCTATATCGACTCGGCTGTTGATGCTGATCAAGAATATATAAACTTTATAGGGTCGGAAATGATTCCTTCTCCCTGTTACATACTTTTGCACAAACTTAATATACTCTATGTACCTTCGGTACAGAGTATAATAAGTGCGTCTTATTGATGTACTTAGTAGTGTTGTGAAAAACATCGATAGCACTATCGATCGTTTTGACCCGCTATCGATGTATTCTGGACACTAGATTTAGGAAGGACGGATTCCGGTTAAAAAAAAATTGCTCAAAACGCAGTTCATTTAATTGAAAATGAGCTGGCGTCCTTAGGGCTAATCACACTGAGCACATCTCAGCGGAACGCATGGAATTTTCGGAAGATGTGAAATAGCGATTCACACGGACAACATCTCACATCTAACATCTTCAGTCGCCGAAGTGAATTTACAAATTGCTAAAATAAATTGATAAAACGAATTTTTAAGAACAATTGATAGTTGTTTTATCAGTTGCTTAAAAAACAAGCAACTTGTAATTTAGCAGCTTGTAGCAGATTTTGTCAATAATGCATTAGTTGCAGAGATCAAAGATGAAGAGGAGGTGCTGACCATGAGAGGCATGAATCTGCTCATACCAAGAAGCGCTTGGATGTTTGTAAGTGGTAGTAAAGTGAATCGTTTACATCCTTATATTTCATCCTTAATTTATATTTTAGCATATCCCAGCGGCGCAAATTGCAATTACAAAATGGGTTACTCCTGCGTTACTTTGCCATCAGTGTGAAGGAAATAATCGCATACAATCTGCATTACTTTGCCATAGGCATGGCCGCTTTGTAAACGGGTTGCCGACAACCCGCATTACTTGGTAATAAGGATGTAAGCCAGAGCCGAACTTCCCATTACGAATGCGTACATTATTTTTAAAATTGTAATGCAGATTGTTCGCAGTCTGTTTGTTTGCGATTACTATCTCTCTAACAAAAGTCAGCGATTGTAGTCCCTTACATTTTCGACAGTAGTAATGCATATTTTCTACAGAACACGTTGAGCTCTGCGCCGCTGGGATTTGGCATATTTAAAGAGAGCATTCGGATGGAGCAAACAACCCACTTAATGCTTGTAAGCTGGCTTGAAGTGTTAAGAATAAGAGACACAAATTGCCGCAGCTCCATCCTACTGCTGTAAGTTGCACAGTATCTTAAATGTCCCCTCGTGGCAGCCAAACCAATCTAATACTACTGCTGACTATTCTGCCGGTGCTAAAAAGAGAGGATTTGCTATTGCAAGATGGTTTTACAGTGTTATTTATTGTTCCTTTCCCGCAACTGGAAGGTTGCCTGGCCTGCTGCTAACTTCCGAAATATTCGCCAATCTCTTTGATGCTTAACTAACTGCTCACTCGTATGTTACAAACCCCGCTTAGAGGACAGGCGTGGTGCATTTTGCTGGGGGCCTGCTTCCAGAAAAGAAAAAAAGAAAAAATCTATGGGAGTGAACTCTGCAATATTATCCGATATGAATTCCGCAACATATGCAGTATGGTCAAAAGATGTACATTGTCATATGTCTGTTTATCTTATTGAGTTAATAAAACTTAATTTAATAATCCAACGTCTGTTTCTGGCCTTGATGGTTTGGAATTTTTGACATTTTTTCATTGCCTTTCGTTGACATAACTAACGTGAAAATACTGATTGAAACGAAGTAAAATTGGAACATCCCCAGAAGATGTGGGAATGATGATAAAATTTTGCTTATGGAACATCTTTGATAATGCCCCTGCAGTACTAGGGAAGTAGTTCGTGGCTGGTGAAATAAGTACTTACTAGGAAACCACCTCTACTTACTTTACTAACCCTATGCAATGCGTTTCTTCATTTCGTATTTTGTATGATATGTTCGCAAATAGGGTCAATCGCCACCACATCGTTTACCGTAGAGGTAGTGAAATGGGACCCCATATAAGGGTGGCTAAAAAGGGTATTTACATTGGTACCCATAATATGGGTAGTTACGTGGGTGTCCATGATAGGGGTAGTTATGTAGGTACCGAGAAGCAAATAAATAAAACAGCTTTAATTTAAAATTACGTTTTGTATGAATTTGTGTGATTATTTATTGTAAATTGTTGTTGTTTTTCTCTCTCTTTCTGATGATGTTGTTTTTAAAATGCCGCCCCTTTTGCATCTGCAAGGCTTTTGTACTTGGCTCCAGTTGACCAAGTTCCCTCGACCAAATTTATTGCATCTGGGAACAAGAAAAATTAAACAAAAATCAATCAGTTTTAAATGAAATATGTATGTTCATTGAAATAATTCAATTGCTAACTAAGCTTATTTAATAATTAATTTTTCACAACTCAATATTTATTTGTTGGTGCACAACACTACTTACAATATATTTAATAATACGTACAGAGCGTGGCTCTATAAAAATTCGCTTCGGCTGTTAACGCAGCTTTGGCTTGAGCGCCATCTACGTTGTAGGTTAAAATAGCCTCATTACAAATATAATAATAATAAAGTAACAATTTTAACAATTTGACAGGGAAATTTTCAACAAATAGCTGCAACATGCGCTGACAGGTTTCCAAATTTGATACTCTTTGCTTATGCAGCACAACATCCTTAGGCGCAATGTAATAAAAGAAACACGTAGTACTGATCATCAGTTAGTACAAGTTGATATAGTACACAAATAAGAATTGCCTAACTCGGTGGCTTTCCATTTAAAACTTCATTTAGCTTTCTAGGCTTTCTTACAAATTCTTTGGGAACATTTTTACGTAAGGACCTTAATTGTGGAGATATACTTGTTATACTCATTATACTCACCATTTAAATTAATTGAGCACAAAAGACTTTCAAGTTGATTCTGAATTCCTACGTGTAAATAATGACCGCCTTCGATTTGTGTTAGTCTGGTTTTTTTTGCGAAGTGTACTTGTAAAATGGACCGACGTCCAACTTATTTTTTTGTTTTCAAAACATTTACAGAACATAGCGCATTCACGAGGTGGCTTATGCCTTAAAAATAATTATTTCAAATAAAAAAAATCTTCACTCAAGCTATTTTTTTTCCGTTTGGAAATTCTTTTCACTGTCAATATTATTAATAATAACTATTTCCTTTACATCTTCTATTTCACTGACACTGCGTTCACAAAATAAATTTTCACTTTCAGTAACCATTTCGTTTGCCTCTACACGATTTAATTTGTACTTATACAGGGTTGTCCATATTCGACGGACCCATCTGGCAACGCCATAACTTTTGACAGAGATGTCAGATCGCTTAATGACATACCGCGTTTGAAGCGTCGTAACAGATTTTTACCATGGAACAATACACGCCATGCGAGCGCTCTGAAAATAGTTGAAATTTACATTCAACAGAACAAGTCAATTGTGAAAACTCAACGTGCTTTTAAAAAATTAAAAAATGTATTAAAAAATGTTTGAATGGGACCGTAAATAAGCAAAATTGCCGTATTTACGCCACTGAAAATCCTCAGGAGATTCAAGAAGTGCCTCTTCATGACGAAAAAGTCACAGTTTGGTGCGGCGTTAGTGCGAAAACGGTCATTGGGACGTTTTTCTTCCAAAATGAAAATGGCCATGCTGTTACTATCAACCAGAGCGTTATCGCGACATGATGACCAATTTGTGATGCCAATTATTCGTCGAAAGCGTATGAGGCAGTTCTGGTTTCAACAAGACGGCGCTCCACCGCACACAAGTCGCATTACAATCGATTTTCTGAAGATATTGTTTCCGGGCCGTTTGATGTCGAAAAGTGGTGATTTGGACTGGCCACCGCGTTCGCCCGATTTGACGCCGCCTGACTTCTTCTTGTGGGTATATTTGAAATCAAAGGTTTACGTTAACAAGCCAAGGACCGTAGAAGAGCTCAAGGACAACATTCGTGAAGAAATAGCCGCTATTCCGGCCGAAATGTATAAAAAAAAAAAAGAAATTTTGTATATAATTTTCTAGCAAGTCGTAATGAAATGTCTTGAAACAAGCGTAAGCTTGTCTCAATTCAAACACAAACTAATTGCTTCCAAATTGATCAATTTCCATTGAATCACTAAAATTACAAATTGATTGAACTTTTTCCACATCGATCCACATCGCCCACAGCAAACAAGATAAATTTGGCGCAGTTAGTCGCAATTAGAGAGGACTTTGAATTGTGCTTGAGCACAAGCTCTTTGGCCATTTGACAGCCCATTCCCACACAATCTTTGACAATCCAGACAAAAGACATTTCAAAGCGTTTCCTGTTTCAAAAGAATTTCAAATTAGCCAAACAAATGCGAAGAGAACGTGAGAACTTCAATTGAACTTGAAAAGTGTTAGACAAGGGTCCAGATCCGCACAGACAATGGCAAAGATAGACATTTCTTTTATGCCACTTAGAGACACCTGCAGCGTAAGTGCTTTGTTCTGTCAGCAGCTGATTAAAATAATTTCCATAATAATTTTGTTTGGCCTATAAATGTGCAGCTGTGCGCTTGAACATAATCAATAAAAGGCATAAAAACTTGGACAAATACGCACAACTGGCCGGCAATTAAATATCAATTAAAACACGCTCTATGCAAAAACGAAAAACGAAAGACTTAAGGCACAAACTTGCCCACGCTGCGTGCAGTTCACCTTCGGACCCCTCGCAGCATGTGAATTAACCACATTTAACGCAATTTATGGCGACCGGCAAAACTTTATTAAATTTCGAAAATCACATTTTTCGCAAGTTCAAGTCGTTTGTCATTTGCACACCCCGTTGAAGGCGACTGGAGACTTGTTGTGGCATTTTGCATAAATGAATGCACCTCTAAATGCCTTCTGACACATTTCGTTGGCACTTTGCAGCAGCGAACGGAGAGGTAATTAGAAACAAAACGCTCTGACGGTCAAGCACGGCTAAATGGCTTATGTAATTGCCAGCGTTAATGTTTAATTAAATGGAATTGAGTGATTAAATTGATATTGTGTTTCTGTGTGGCATTAAGCACAGACAGTTGGTCATAAACTTGGGGTCAAACGACTGCCAGCTGTATCATAAAGTTTGGGAATGAAACGGTGTAACCCGAAATCCCATTGCGAAATTTAATTTGCCAAAAAAAAAAAAAACATCAATAAAAGTCGTTTTATGGCTTAACATGGCCTTTCTTCGAGGTAATCGAGATTGGAGATGGTTTCAATGATGACTTCTTCATTGGTGCCAAAGCAAATGCTGAATGGTGTCGATTTAAGACTATTACCATGTGGAGTACACTTGTGGGCTGAGGGAAAAATTAGGAATTTTGAAACTGAAAGTTCTTGATTTAAGTGCGGAATTTCTTAATTCAAGAGCGTTTAGAAATCCCTAAATTCATGATTTCAAGAACGTTTTGGATAGGTTGAGCACGATACGGAATTTTTTTGAGAAGTTAGAGCTTAAAGTGAGCATGATCTACACTTACTTATGTCAACTAAAAGCAATTTGTACTTAAAGTAAAAGCTCGTTTTTACATCAAGAACTATTCCCTTCTCTTATTGAGTTTTAAAATTTGAATTTCGAATATAAGAACGATTCGTACTCAAAGTAAGAATTTACAAGAGCGAATCGTTCTTACCAAATTCTAGACCGAAACAGGATAAAATCAAGAGCGTATATGCACCCTGGCCTGGCCAGGCATTGAGCGATTTTGAGCGATGATTTAACATACTTAAAATTTAGATATCGAAACGTGCTTCCAGGTACCCCTCCTAAAATTGTATTGGCTTTCGATCGATGTATTCAACAGTTGAAAAAACGTCCTTCAAACTGGATGAAAAAGAAGGATATAAAATTTACACCTTAGTTCATGCAGACCCCTATACATTTTGTTTGGTAACATATGGAATACTAGCTGAACCCGCCGCTACTTGTCCGCGTCCTAAATATAAGGTCCGTATATAAAGATTGTAGATTTCACAGCAGACGTATAGACTCCCAAGTCTTTCCTAAAAACTGAAGAGACAACCACCCCTAATCCAAAGCTTTCGACTCTTTATATTGCCCAGCATAAAATTAAAACCAGGGATGCAAACCGCTAGGAATTCAGGACTGGTTCGGTTCAGTGGTTCACACAGTTTTTGAACCGCCGGTTCTGTTCATTACATGGTTTTTGAGGCTTAATGAACCGCGGTTTCGGTTCGGTTCGGTTTGCGCTGAATTTATTTAACAAACTAAAGAAATATATTTTTAATACATTTAGTCAGATTATTTAGGTTAGGTTTAAGTTGTTTAGTCAGGTTTTTCGTTATTATATAATAAAATTTCATTTTTATTAAACTCAAAATTGGCTTTGATTACATAACAATATCTTTAAGACTGTGTTATTTAATGAAGATATTTTCATTCGATTGATTGCATTTCAAAACAACAGGAGATATATAGAGTTTAAAGAACTAATATTTAGTTCAATATGATGGAATTTTAGTTAAGATTTAGTAATAATATATATGTATAACAATATATATTCTTATAGTAAAGTTTCATCGATATTGCCTCTTAAGTCTGATAAATCAAGTTTCAGTGTGGAAAATGCTCGTTCTACTGACACTGAGGCTGGAATTGCTTAAGTTGATTTTCCCGATAAATATTCCAATATTTATCTTAAGGTAAACGCTTTCGCCATCAATCGACCAATACAAAAACTCGTCTTTACTTAGGGTTCAAAGAAAATCTAAAAACGGGAAGACCCAGCTAACTTTGTCTTTGCCGAAGTTTTTTATACCCTGGAAAAGGCTTAACTACAAATCGGACACAGTAAACAAACATGCGTGCACCTATGCAGACAGCTATACTAGACCAAATAATAACTCAGTATCCAACTTTACCACGACCGAAACGGAACAGACGTGTAAAACAATGTTATGTAAAAAAAATTGTGATTTTTGTATTAAGACCAATGTTACATTGTAATTGGAAATTGTTTTGTAGTGTTCCTGAAGATGGCATGCCGAGGAGCAACTGAAATATATTGGAAAAACATCATACACATCTGTGTGTTTTAATTGACCTCGAGCCTGCAAATACTCAAATTCTACGATTTAGAAAGGTCGCTAAACTATCAACTTTAAATTAGTTTTCAAACGATTTAGATCTTCTTGTATATTAGCATTAAATGAGATTTAGCTAGCTTTTTCCTTCTTCTTATAGCAGGTTTGATTTCTGGTAGAGGTAACAAAATCTAGACTTGGCCTGCTCCAATTTTGGGTCCTAAGAAATTTGGTGTTCTACAACTCTTGCTTTTCCACGTATTTATACTCTGTATATTCTATAATTTTGTGCAAAAGTATGTATCGGAGAAGGAATTTCCGACCCTTTAAATTATATATATTCTTGATCAGCATCGACAGCCGAGTCTATCCCATTTCCGAGTGGATTTATAAAGTAAAACGATTGTAATTCCGAATCGTTTTCATTTGATGTTCCCGTTTCCGAGTGAAATAGAAATCGATTTTCTTTTCGAATGAAAGTTCGAATCGTTTTCGAACCATAATTCAGCTGAATGGTAACATGAACAATTTCGATCAACACTGCGCATTCGCTAATGCGGAATTGGGAACAGCTCAGTTTCATTTCGGTCGTTTTTGCTTTCGGCTACATGCAATTTCTGAGTTTTAAACAAACTGAAGTCAAGATCTTCTAGGTTACTTTAAAATCTTCTCAATATATGACTTATTAACATAAATTTTGATAGTTAAAAAATATAACCATTGACATGAAAATTGTCAATTACTTTTCATTTTAGGAAAATGGATTTTATTACCTAAAATCTTATTTTCAGGCAATAATTTCCCTTAAATATAGGGCATTTTACCTAAAAAAATCTGTTTTTAGGTTAAATTTTTTAGGAATCTTTTGCCTTAAAATTATGCCATTTTCCTAAACTTTGCATTATTATTTCAAATATAAACAAATATTTACAAAGCGGTTATTTTACGTTAAGAATGAATATATTTTATACATTTACGAATAATAATAATATTTACTATACCAATTTAAATTATTTAATAATATTAAAAAAATTGTTGCAAAAGTTCATATATAATTTTTTTTCAGCTGATTGCCACCATTAAATATAAGTCAATATATGGCAATGGTTTGAAAGATATTAATTAATTAAGTCATAAACAAATAAAAATTGTACGACTTTTTCATATGATATGAATAATTGAATTTGGTTGTGGTTAAACTTAGTTTGCAACTTTGGTCACACTACGCCACAAAATCGCTTGTCACTTAATTCTCGCTGCACGCGCCGGACGGTTGTCATTTTTACAAGTAAATAAATTTTTTGTTGTGTGAAATAAGTGAAGTGGCTAACAATAATACATGTACACGGGATTGGAACAAGAAGAAGTACATAAATGAACAATGCACCTTATGTTATATTATTATTTTTCATTTATATGTTTACGGCTCAAACAAAATCAAACAAACACCATACATTCCTCAAACGTATGATCTTCTTCTTCTTGTTCGTGCCTGTGTGGACGCTCTGTAGTTACACAGTATGCGAGCAGTGCATACATACATTTGTGTTTTTCTGTCCCTTTTTGCCTTCGACCGTGAATTGCACTTTTTATACCCGTTACTCGTAGAGTAAAAAGGGTATACTAAAGTCGTGCAAATGTATGTAACAGGCAGAAGGAATCATTTCCGACCATATAAAGTATATATATTCTTGATCAGCATCAACAGCCGAGTCGATTTAGCCTTGTCCGTCTGTCCGTCCGTCCGTCCGTCCGTCCGTCCGTCCGTCCGTCGTCTGTCTGTAACACCTAGATCTCAGAGATGGTAAGAGATAGAGGTTTGACATGTATGGGACAAATGCTTCTTTTATCTGCACGCAGATCAAGTTTGTTTCAAATTTTGGCCACGCCCCCTCCCGCCCCCGCAATTTGGAAAAAACGTTATATCTCCTACAGTTTTAAAGATAGACGATTCGTACCTTCTAGAGATAGTTAGTAATTAGCAAAATGAATCGATTTGCCGAAGAAATGATAAAGATCGGATGAACGGTTCTCAAGTTATAAGCAAAAAAGTGAACCAAGCCCCCCGCTCCCCCCCACCACCCTAAAAAAAATGTTGCATACTTTTTGGATGGTCACACTAAGGAACGCAGGAACACTGTTAAACATGTTTTTTCATGAGTAACGGGTATATCGAAGTCGGTTAGAGCCGACTTTAACTTACGCTCTCGTTCTCTATACTGTCGTGTGTATAAAAATTAATATGTAGAAAACAAAAATTTTTGTGAAATAAAATTTGAGTATTTGTGAAACAAACAAAATGAAATTGTTTTTATTTTATATAAATACATTTTTTGGATATTACTGCTTAAATTATGGTTATGTTCTACTACCTAAAAACAAATATATAAGGGCATTTATTGTCAAAAATGTAGGCCTTTCTATAACTAACAATTTAAGGGCGTACGCTGCCTAAAATTTTAGGTCACATATTACCTAAAAAGCAAATTTATTGACGAAAATGTAGGCCTTTCTATTACCTAAAAATACGTTTTATGGCACTACATTGCCTTAAATTTTAGGACACATATTACCTAAAAATCAAATTTATTGCTTAGAAAACTTTAGGTAATGGAGGCCTGAATTTAAGTCCATATATTCCTTGGCTGTTATTTTAGGGTCATATGGACTTAAATTTCAGGCAATTTTTAACATTTTTAGGTAATATTTTTTTCTGAGTGTAGAACGGGAAATGAGACAAGTTGAAAATGTATTAATGTATCTTGCAAATCGTTACACTCTCAGTGGCAGAACAATGGTAGCTAATAATTTCTACACAACATTAGACGGCGCTCAACGATGGGCTACTATTGGCCTCGCATTTGTTGGCACCTTTCGATCAAACCAAAGATGTCAACTGTGTTTGGTTTTTGTGATAGTCTTGTTTCGCTTTGCAGCTATTTGCCAAAATAGAATAAGGCGGTCAATTTGTTGTTCACCGTTCATTACACAAAAAATGTTGAAGGCGAAGCCATGAAACCCGAAGCGATTTTCTTATTAATTTAATTCAGCCTCTTAATTTGATGCTCCTAAAAGCTTTTTTCATTGACTCTTTTATTTCACCATTAAACATTGAATAAATGTAGCAAAATCTATTTATTCCCAGTCCAAGTCAAGTTCAAGTTACACTCATCATGACTTTTGTCTTTCTTTACCCTTACGTTTGTGGCTTGTCTATATCTTTGCGCAGTTATCTGTTGCCCTGCGGCCAACAGCAAAACCGATTTCAAGCAGCAAAGCCAAGGATCTGCGTCTTGCAACATTGTGCGCGTTGTCTGCAACCCACGGCAAAAGATTTGGCGCCATTGAAATTGAACAACATGCAAAAAAGAATTGGAGCTAAATCAACAACAACAAACAACTCTGTGGCTATGTTGCTGTTTTTTTTTTTTTTTGTCTTACACAGACCACGCACCCATTGGCCTCAGCCTAGACATTGTGGGCACGATTTGGTTCTGCCAACAACAACTGACGCTTTATTTGGTAGTGAAAACGATTTGCCAGTGTGGTGCCAAGTTATGCGTCGCCCCTGGTACAATGCTCCAAAAAGGCGCCCCCAGGTTGCCCAGCTGCGCTTGGTAATGGTTTTTTATGTAGCTTGGGTTGTGTTTCCTCTGAGTCTATTGAATTGCCAATGCCATGTGTCAGCATTATAAGCCCAGACACACACAGTGGGAAAGCAAGTTGAGCTATTTTCCTAATATTTGTGCAAAGAAATTTGATTATAAAACCATAAAGTTTAATTTTTTAAACATAAAAATATTTAAGAACTTTAAGAAATTTTATTGTATTTGAAAATGGTACTTAACACGTTGCAATTTTAATTTCAAACTTAATTTTAAATACGGAACGGCGACGCAATTTAATTTAAAACTTAAGACCGAGATCTGACGGGGTTAGACGGGAACCTTGGTATTTTTTTATATTTTCTAGTTTACTTGTTAAAGCTGTTTATGGTAAGCACATCTACCAGCACAAAAAGAAAGTTCATTATTTAACTGTACTTTGCTGTCAAATATCAGATGTGTCTCATTTCACAAGGATGGGAAATTTTAAAGTTAATTTTGTGCGTTTCAGATTTGTCAAAATACATTAACCCTTCTATTGTAACTAAATATAATTATCGAGTGAGCTCATTTTGGAATAGATTTCTGAATAAACTCTGGAGCAAATTTATGACCTCACCTGGTTTTTTCGTCGATTTTATTTGCGCACACTTGACGGAATAACTATTTATAAATATGCCAAGTGGGCCAGTGCTGTCAGATGTTGAGAAAGGCAAAAAAATTGGTCGCTCCAACAAATTTGTGTGAAATTTTTGGAAAAACCTAAATATGAAAAAAAGTTTTAGTGTCTTTATCACTAACGAGGTTTTGATGTGAAATCTGATGCAAGTCACTGTTTAATAACTCTTAAGTCACTGTTTATCACGTTTAGTCACTGATCCTCTTTTCCCCCTCTTTCATAACCTTGCATCACCTCTGTCATCACCTCAATTATTACCTATTTCATCACCCCTTTTTCATCAATTCTTTCATCACATCTTTCATCCACTTTTTCATCATTTTTATCACCACCTTTTTCATCACCTTTTTCATCGCCTTCTTCATCATCTCTTTCATCACCTCTTTCAGCACCTCTTTCTTCACCTCTTTCATCACCTCTTTCATCACCTTTTTCATTAATTCTTTCATCACCTCTTTCATCGGCTCTTTCATCCCCTATTTCACCCCTCTTTCCACCCTTCTTCCCCCTTCTTCCTTCCCATTTCACCCCTCTTTCACCAGCGTCACGTGACGCTGTCATAAAATCTTACTACTACTTAAATCTTCCGTACCGAAATTAAAGATGTTTCACATCAAAAGCCCGCAGGACGTAAGCCGAAGATAAGTCAGCGTGGCCAGCGTCGATTAGTGAGTGCTGCAAGTAATTCATTAAAGACCGCTAAGACCGAGTTAACGGCTGAATGTGGCCTAAAAGTGTCTCGCTGTGTCTTTAAATAAATCTGCAAGCATGGTGCGACAAAAATTAAAGTGTCAGCAAGTTTACTAGACCACCATAAAGAAGCCCACATGAAATTCTCCAGTGATAACATAACAACTAACTGGAAAAAGGTAAAAAGTTTGTATAAAACAATGAAATTATTAATTTTTTTATATCATTTTCTTTTTTGAAATTTCGAATTCAAGTTGTATAAATTACTAGATCACGTCGTAATTTTCTCTCGAAATGAATTCACTTGACATTAAGCAATCATAATAAACAAAAATAGGCATATTATTCAGCTTTAATATAATATTGATCAATTTGGATGCAATAGGGGGTGCCACTGAAATCTCTAGAGATTTTGCCGAAGTTTGGTTTGTAAATTTCTCGAACAAATTCGTCTAGAGATTTCATTTTTTAATTAGAAAATCTAGTTGGAACAGCAGTTGTTCTATCTCTAAAAACAGGGCTGAATCTCTCGCCAAAAAATTTTCCTTATTTTAGATGTGGGTTAATTTAATGATTAACTAAAATTTTTGGATTTTGTTATATGTTTTATGATGCATTTTTAAATAATAATTCAATTTTAGGTCGCATTCTCCACCAATATAATGCAAAATTTAAAAATTTTTTGGCGCCAAACATGAGAACGGTATTAGAGGGCGCCACTTTGACAAAAGGCGCTAGTGAGAAAAGAGCTTTGCAAAAACTCCTAACAAAACATGAGAGGTTTGAAACCAACCAAAAGAAATTTCTGTAACACCTAAGAATTGAAATTCGGTTGGAATTTGGTTGGAAGAGGTTTCTGTGGCACCCCGAATATACCAACGCTTACACGAAATTTGACTTGAAAAACCGGAACAGGTCGGATAGTTTTGTACCGAATTTTAAAAGCTCTTTTTCGACTCGACTCTGTGTCTTTTTAGTTCCAAATTTCAATTTAAAACTGTCAAAAAAGTTGATTAATATGCCAGCAACATGTTTAGAAATGTTGGCAACATTCTTGGTAAAAACGTTGCAATTGTTAACGTTGATGGCAAATGTTGCACACTAGCACGTTTCAAGTAATGTTTAATTCCTGTTAAAAAAACGGAAATGTAAAGGCAGCTGGTTTTTTTTGCTTATGCGAGGAGTAGTACTAAATCTTTATTTTATACAAAACCGCTTTCCACTGAAAAGTTCATCGAGAACAACAAATGATAAGGTACTATTTTTATAATTTTTTCATGGGGAACCATTAAATTGAACTAACATAAGCGAATCCTAAATTTATTCAAAAAGCTTAGTACTCAGACAAACTAAATCGTCTGCTAGCGGAATTGACAACTTATTCCGATGTGTGGGTAAGCGAACAGTGCAGTGTGACTGTTCAACGCCAAAATACCATCAAAATACCACCAAATGTGAAACGGTTACACTGCGCTGATTTCGAGATTTTCGAATGCAAAATGCCTTTAAATTGCCTAGATTCTTGGTCTCTTACATCTTTCTATGGGTACAAAGAGTTGAAAAATAATGCATTAGAAACAATGAGAAACTATGTGAATGTAATTAGGGCCCATACGGACATCCGAAGTAACGAGAAGTTTCATACAAAAATTGACGCTTAACAGTCAATGTTACGATTTACAGCATTTGTGGAGACTATGTAAATTGACTGTGGGCCTTATTCTGCTTTGAGCAGCAGACGCATCATTGAGAATGCACCACGAGAGCGTAAGTTAAAGTCGGCTCTAACCGACTTCGATATACCCGTTACTCATGAAAAAACATGTTTAACAGTGTTCCTGCGTTCCTTAGGGTGACCATCCGAAAAGTATGCAACATTTTTTTAGGGTGGGTGGGGTGGTAGCGGGGGGGCTTGGTTCGCTTTTTTGCTCATAACTTGAGAACCGTTCATCCGATCTTTATCATTTCTTCGGCAAATCGATTCATTTTGCTAATTACTAACTATCTCTAGAAAGTACGAATCGTCTATCTTCAAAACTGTGGGAGATATAACGTTTTTTCCAAATTGCGGGGGCGGGAGGGGGCGTGGCCAAAATTTGAAACAAACTTGATCTGCGTGCAGATAAAAGAAGCATTTGTCCCATACATGTCAAACCTCTATCTCTTACCATCTCTGAGATCTAGGTGTTCATACAGACAGACGGACGGACGGACGGACGGACAGACGGACGGACGGACGTCGGTGCTGTTGATGCTGATCAAGAATATATATACTTTATATGGTCGGAAATGTTTCCAGCACCGCGGAAACTAAAAATTCCTGTCAAACTTCATATAAAAAAAACTGTGGCAGGAATTTTTAGTTTACCTTTTCGTTGCTTGTGTATCCAGCAACATGAACGTAATCCACAGTTTCTTATCGATAGTTGGCATATCGATAGCGTGTGTGGATGGAGAGAACAGCTGATACACAGCGCAGGAATATATTGCCAACAATTATTTTGGATGTGATGAGCGAAAATTTTGGGGGGAATGCTTTTATATTTTTTTATTATGAGCTGTCATCTGGCTGGGGAACCATCAGCGTGCAAAGATTGGTAGGGGATGGTGCCAAAGGCACACTTATGCCAAATTGATGAGGCCGCCAGAGGGATGCTGTCTATAGACAAAAAGGTCGGAGAGATGTCGTTGTTTAAGACGCCTTCTCAATCTGTGTGTCGCCAGATCATAGGCAAATCTGTTGGAGTGGTGCACCAATTGGTCATGATTCCTGCTGGTGTGCATATTGGTTTGGGCGCATAATGGCAAAGCGTCCACACCGCGGTATATATGTATGTAGTTGTATGCACCACATAGAAGACTCTAGTTTCTTGAGGGCAGTGGATCATGCCGTACCCCATAACGGGATCGCCCAGATAAACCGCTACTAGGACTAAGAAGCCAATGGAGCTCCAATGCCGTAGCTACTGCCCGAGTCACATGGACTTTCCCGGTCAACCGGCGGTCCAGAGACATGCCAAGGTACCGCGGTATCTATATATGGGACTCTTGATCCTAGGAGTCGCACTTAAGTAATTTTCGTATGGTTTTGGCTATGTTCCAGCGGTTCGCCCATCGACCAAAACCAAGGTACTGATCCGGCCACAAAATCCCTAATATAAATGCGAATGAATTTAGGCATCCTACGATGAGAGACTTCATTTGATTGGCATACAACCAAGAGGTCATACTACTTTGGAGAAGATTGCATTATAAAGTAATGCAGTTAACAACATGCTGCAGTGATGTTTTGTGCCATCCGGGACACACTGCAAAGTGTCATGCCATCGGTTTATCATCCCCAAGTATAAAGTGTGTAGCACATACTCCGAGCAGCATGCTTCCTCCAGAAAATATTATTTGTATTTTTTTAAATTTATTTAAATTCAAATAGTTAACAGTGCTTAACAGCTGATTGATCAGAGTGACCTTCCACCTGTTAGGTGCATGGTCACACTGTTTTAGTTGTGTTCCACACACACAAGAAATAAATAGCAAATTCCTGACAGGAATTTTCCGCAGTGCTGGATACAGGCCTTTACCAAGAAAAGGTCTTGTACAAAAAGAGTGGCCAAATTCGCTGAGTTTTGAAATTTTCTAAATCAAGTCAAAATCCACTTCTGGTTTTTGTAACGTATCGCCTGCACATAGTTTAGGTTAGGTTGCGATGGCTGAGAGCGACAAGTCGCTCTCCCACTTAGGCCACTATGGGCCCAGCACATAGTTTTGCTTAAATCTTTAACTTCTTGGGGTCGATTGATGTCATTAGTTCTGCTGATTGTGGTGATACTTTATTGTTACTTAAATATAAAAAAATACTTTTCAAAAATTCAAGTTTTTCATATATTTTTGGGTTGTCCAAACTGTATTTGACAACCGCAGACATGCATTTTAAGTATGTTCGAAAAGTCTTTGGTATGCCAGAACATAGGCTTTCAAATATATTGGCCCGGTCTCTACTACGCGAACGTCAGCAATTTTTCCTTGTTTGGGAACATCTAGCCAGCACGCACGGAGTGGCGCTTTTCCTAGAAGATCATTCTAGCTGGGGATCCTGGGCGGAGCAAACTCTCGTTAAAATGGATACAGCTTACAGGCAGACATGCATTGAGCAATCTCAAAGAAGCACCGAACGGCTTATTTATAAAGAGTTGCATTATGACCTGGGAGCAAGGAACTATTTCAAAGACACCTTCACAGTAGATCAAATTCGCACCATCTTCAAGGCTAGAGGAGAGATTCTCGAATTAAACTTTGTTCCTAATATGGTTGGCAACGACAATACATGTTCACTGTGCAATTTGAGAGAAAAGAGAACATCGTACACTTCATCGGCGTCTGTCCCATTTTTGAGGGAGCACCGATTGCTCCATTTCGGCAAGACTAACCTACAACCGCACGAGATAATAAATTATCTTAATGGCGAAAACTGGTCGGCGTTATTTAGTTTTATAAGTCAGGCATTAAGATTCCGGAAACAAATTATTGAAGGACAGTTTTGAAAACGACAACACCGCTACTTGGATTCCTAACTACGCAGTTGAACGATCTGATATCTGGGGAAGACCTGGGAAGTCGGGTGTATTAGACTGCGTTGCAAAGGATTTGGGTAGCTGTGATCGACAGACAGTTAGACACAAAGTCGATAAGGATAAACTTCTTTTAAAATTTTACCCTATATCCTTAGTTAATAACTATAAATGTAATAAGAAGGTGAAAAAATATTTTAAATGGAGAAATGAAGAATACTACTACTACTACTATTAAAAAAAATTTTTAACGTCTATTTTTTTAACCCAACCAATTTATTTATTCTTAAATTCCATTCCAGAATGGGACTGAAATAAATAAAACTGCTCAGGCTAGGTTTGGGCTGGCGAAAAACTGCAAAGAATTCGACTCCAAATCATTTTTGTTTCCGAATTTCAATTTAAAACTGTGAACATTGTTGCTAAATAAGCCTGCAACATTTTTAGAAAGGTTGCAAACATTGTTAGAAATGTTGGCAACATTCTTTCTAAATGTTGCCAAGTTGCATGTTTAATGTCTGTTAATGAGAGGAAATGTTAAAGGCAGCTGCTGTTGTTGTTGTTGTTGTTGTTACTCTGTTGCATTGTCAATGCGTTTGTCATTTCAAAAAGACATTGACCACATTGGCCAGCCAGCAACCAGGCTTGTCAACATTGTTTTCTTCTGCTTTTTTTTTTCTTTTCATTTTTGGACAAGTCACAAAATCAAAAGAGGCCGCATTTGCTTCCGCCATCATTAATAATATGAATGACCATATGCTGATGCTCCTGTTCCTGACCCTCCCAGCTCCCATCTCCCGCTGCTCTTGTTCTTGTTGCTGCTGCCAATGCTGCCTGATCTTGTAGCTGTCATTTTGC
The DNA here is from genome assembly GCA_018904235.1 of Lordiphosa stackelbergi. Classification (NCBI taxonomy): domain Eukaryota; kingdom Metazoa; phylum Arthropoda; class Insecta; order Diptera; family Drosophilidae; genus Lordiphosa; species Lordiphosa stackelbergi. Next base: position 33,223 of record JAEIFU010001719.1, on the reverse strand, counting down.
TTGGACTTTTAATTTATTTATGGCCTCACGACGATGACTTGCCAACTGTTTGCATTGAAATGCCAATGCCGCCGCCGCCAATCCCGGTTCGGTTCCAGTTCCAGTTCCAGCAGCCCAAACGCCTAAATGGCAATTAAGCAAACAATTTATAGCAAAAATGTTGAATTTAATTAATGTTCGAATTGCACGCAGAAATTAGCAAACATATGTGAGAAGGAGAAGGAGAGAGAAGGACTCAAAGATGGGAGCAGAACACGCCAAAATTTGGCTCACCGTCGAACAGCGCCGGCAATTTAAATAAAACTTTTGCTTAATTGCGGTCGGCTCCTTGGGCCCAACTGCCGCTGATCGTTAATTTAAATTGAACACATTTAGGACATGGACATGAAGCTAAGGCTCTGCATATCTTGTGCAGCACTTTAATTGCCATCGAATCTCAGCCCAGCCTCCGTTATCCCCCATTTGGTTTGGTGGGGCTAAACGATTTCGTTTAATGCAACTGCCCATCATTTTGGCCTCGGCTCCACGTGCTGAAAGTGATTTTTGTATTCTGCCTGGCGGATATTTTGGTCATGGCGAACTGGCAATTAAATTGGGTTTGGGGGGGTCGTCTTGGGGGCCATCCTAATGAGTTTTTAATTGGGTACGGACCCTGGAAATTAGTCGATCGTAGTCTACCCAAAAGCAACTTTCTTTCGTGCCTCAAATGAATGGTTTAAGTGGCCGGGTAATTGGAGCTGATTGAGCCATCAGCCACCTGGTGAAGCATTCGCATACGTCGTAATTTGAGCACTTTTTTGGTTTTATATCTAAGCTTCAGCTCGCACCTTTTCAGCTGGAAACAGTAGCCATAAACCAAAGTGATCTCAAATTACCCAAATGGCACGTACCTTCAGATTTCTAATAACTTTTTGAGGAACGAAAAATCTTTTCTCCTTTTTTTGCCTCAGAAATTCAATTAAAGAACTGTCCCTTGGCCAGACTTTGACATAACTTAAATTGCGGTTGCTTCTGCCACAAATCAACGAAACTGCAGGGTGTGGCGCCTGCCCAGGACATCATGGCGGGTTTTTATGCATTTTAATGCCCTCTGCTGCTGTCCTGTCTTTCGTTGTTTATGTTGGTGTTATTTTCATTGCAAACAAATGATGAGGAACACGCAAACGCACTCAACGCAGGATGCTGCCCGGGCAGAAATTGAAATTGAAATCACAATAAGCTTGGTATAAAGGCAGTTTTTTTTTTTTTTTTTTGCTGCAGACAGCTTGTGCGCGCAGTCCCATAACTTTTAGTTGGGGGAGAGGGCAATGAAATTTGAACAAAAATATTGGTTGATTTTTATGGAACTTGAAATGCTTTTTATGCGTTTATTACATATGATAAAATAGGAGCTACAAGCAGAGGAGGAGGAGGAGGAGGATTAAAGAAAAATAAATGCTCAATGTGATTTTAATTGCGAATTTATGGATGATTTTACTTAGCGTGTTCTCCATTTAAGACCTTTAGATATATTTTTTTATTAAATTACAACCCATTTTATATGTGGAAACTTAGGCTATAAGACTCTGTTCTTTTTCGGAGGTTAAATTCGTTAGTGATGTTCAAGGTTCCTTAATTTAATTTGGAATTTTGGTTTGATTTGCTCTTTCGCTTAAACAAATTTACAAGTAATGTCCGAAATGTTAAATGACTGTTATCAACTTGCTTACGAATGTCTTCAGTGACTTTAATTAATGTCTGTGCTTCCGGAAACCGGTTTGCGGCTTAAAAATTTACTAATCTGGTGTAACATAAGAGGCTCAAATACTTTAGACATAAAAGGAAGTATGGACATCGGTCTATATTCGTCATTTGCCTTTGATAATGGAACAATTTTGGCTACTTTCAAATTTTCCGGAAAAGTCGAATGATTTTTGGTAAGATAAGCATAAAGAATTTAGGATGCATATCATCCAACCCAACAGCATTCGACTTAATTTTAAAGACGCATTCACAAAAAACTAAAGCTATTATCATTGGTATTATTAACTACAACATCTAGGTGGGGATTGCTAATAGCTTTAGGTCCTTAGGTTAAGCTCATTTTCATTGCGTTAACTGTCTTTCCAATTCCCAATTGTTTCAGTTCCCCCATTTTAAAAAAAATTGCACTTTGGAATTTGCAAGAGTAGTGGTTACCTTTGCCACTCTATTTCTCTTTTTACTTTTGGGTGTGCGTGTTCGAAAACGCTGATAGTGCCTCTATGTCTTATTCTGATATTGTTTTTGTGGTCCCTAGCCCAAACGGTAGCATCGCTTTGTAAAGGATTTATGTCATATTTAAGAAATTTATTGGAAAAAATATTAAGGGAAACGACCCCCAAACAAAAATATAAAATTATATTGGTCGTTCTATCGACTCAAATAAAGACTTCATACACTTTTATAATTAAAAAAAATTATTTTTTAATCCAATCCAAAAGCTGCAAAAAATCACCCTTTACTTGGAAACAGATACTATTAAGCTTATTTCACTTTTTGACACGCCGCCTGTGGGCCAGAAACTAATTTTTGACAAAACTGTGCATTTGTACACCAGTCTAGCAAGGAAGCTTAAATCTTCGACGAAATAATCTGAAAAGATTGAACTTAACGCACATAATTTAAGAAGCAGCAACAAAATTTTATAGGATATTGATAATTCAAATCAAAGTTGGAAAATATTTCAACTTGTTGTGCCCTGCACCCTACACTGACCCTTAAAAATAGCTTTCAAAATCGGGGGAAAAAGTTTCCGTTTTGTTCCCACATAGATATAGTAAAAAGTTTGGAAGCGATCTGACTTCATTTAGTGGCCGCGCGCTTGCCATCAAAATCGAAAATTTGAAATATATGGTAAATGTAGGAAATGAGCTTCGGATTTAATCTCTAAAATTTTAAACCATTTTTTTGTTTATTATATCTCTTTATACTCTTCTAGGGAATATCGTAGCAGCATTTTAAATATAACTGTTGGATCTTTTGAGCTGCCGCTAGTATACTAGTTTATCTTAAAACAAAAAATCATAAGAAATGAAAAAAAAATTTGCTATTGGCTGATATGATTCCTTACCAATTTTGTGCTCAAAATATTTTTAATGTTGCTATGGAGATATTCCGCTATAAAGGATTTAAAGAGAACTTGACACTTAGAATTTTTCTGTACATCTTGGGAGATTGAATCTGAGAATCATCTACATTTTTCAAATATAAGATTTTTTTTATTGGTGTGGGTTTCGGATCAGTTCAGTAGATTTTGAGTTCTTGCTGTACACGAACTTAAAAAAGACGTTTAAGGAGAATCGATTTAAAGTTTTCCATACGGTAGCCATCAGGTAGCAAGGCCGGTCGTTTGAAACGCTGTAACTCCGTTAGTTTTACTCGATTGACTTCAAATTTGTACACAATATTTTCGATATATTGTTCATTCAGAAAAAATGACAATTTTTTTAAGAATATGTGTTCCACCTTAAATTACCTTAAATTACTTTCAAACTCACTCTCCAATGAGAGAGAGAGGTAACATAAAAGGTGCTCTATACGCGCTCTGCAAACTGCCAAACATTATAATTCTCTTTGGGCTTAAGTCCCGGCCCGGCGTGAGCTAGAAAATTCAATCCACTTCCCAGGCATTAGGATTGACCCATGCCTTTCGAACTTGTATCATTCCAAATGTGCTTACTTCAATCCCTTTCGAGATCACATGTCCATAAATTGGAGAGCGATAGCAAAAGAAATATTAAGCAGCCTTTTAGACAGCAAAAATAGATAGGGTTGGTGGTGTGCGATGAAATACCATTACATTCATGTTCAGTGCGCGCGTGGTTGTGTGTTCGAATCCCAGTTGAGCACAACAATTTGTATATTTATTTGTTTTTTTAGAAGTCTTAAATAAGCCAAGTTGGAAGTTGATAGGGATGTCCGGTGGCGGCATATGGCCTGACGGCTGCCATAGGAGAAAATTTTTTGTTTTCAACGCTATCGATCCCAACCACCGCATTTATTAAGTTTTCTATGATTTCACATAATTTCACATATAGTATAGCTGCCATACAAAAAGATAGGTCTGAAAGTCTAGTATGAAAACTTTTTGTTTTCAATGCTATCGCTCCCAACCCCGTATTTATAAGTTTTCATATTTCACATACTTCATTGGATTTATCAAAATCGGACAACTATATAGTATAGCTGCCATAGATTTTGGTCCAAAATGTAGTTGTTGGAGAAACTTTTTGATGAATATATCGTTGCCAAAAACAAAACGGCAGCAAATATCATGCTCAATAAACTTCGGTAAAGCCGAAGTTAGCTTCCTTTTTTTTTCTAAAATTTTAATAAAATTAATCTAAGAATCTCCCGCGATATTTGTAATCTATCTTGGATCAGAAAAAGGCGGATCAACTCAATTCTTTTTCTGATCGGTTCAAGCATATCCGGGATTACGTGGTTTTCACTACCGCTTAGGAATGATTTGATCCCATATGGATTTATTTTTTTTTTTTTGAGTTTATGCTTATGCTGAATTTTGCAAATTTCGAGATTTTTATGATCGTTCGATGTTCACCTTCTATTTAGCCAAATATTTGACCGTCTTCACGATAATCTAAACTTTTGTTTGCAAATTTCTCGATATTTTTTGACCGAGTGGCCTACATCCCCTATTTACCCGTCGACAGTTGCCAACTGTTAAATATACATTAAAATCTTAACTTATTAAATTTTTGATAACTCGCTTGGTTTGTTGTGTTAGTATCGCGGGGATAAACAAATTTTTGGTTTTGTAAAAAATTTACACACTAAAGTATAAAATTCTGCAAATTCCGGGCTATTTTTTGGACCGATTGGCTTTTTGCGAGTTTTTAATTGCTATTCTGCGATTCATATGTAAATCTTTTGCTGAGTCCAAAATTCAGTCCAAATATTTTTAAGTGGGGCCGTTTCCAAGAAATCGCGGAAAATCTAGTTTTTTGCATTCAATTTGATATATTTTTGATTCTTTTTGCACTCATTTTTCAACCGAAGTCAATTCCAAAAAAAACTTAACCAGGAACAAAATAAATTTGGCAGGTCATAGTAGCCCTTAAATAGAATAGTTTGAATGTTAACTATGCCCCTACGGGGAACACAAAAATAATCAAATTAAGTCAATTTGCAAACTTGAAACCTTCCATTTTTAACTTAAATGCCCATAACTTCTATATTCTTGAACAGATTTCAGTCCAATATTGTTTTAGTGGGGCCATTTTCAAGAAATCGCGGAAAAAGCTAGTTTTTAGTTTTTGAAAAAGTACCTTTAGAAAAATGAGTTTATCTTCGGTATCGGTCCATTCATTATGAAATTGTAATGGCTTTCGAAGGTAATTGAACGCCCTACCATTCATTCATACACCACTTCTTAATCCGGTGCTTGCATTCGGCGTTATAAAGGCTTTTATCGGCAACTTTGCATTAAATTTATGATTTAAAAAAGCTAGATTTTAAGTGATTTTCACCACGAAAATTTTATTGCTGGTCACTAAAGATTTCTCTATTAAATATACAACGCCACATAATTCATTCAAATCCGTTCCAGATTATAGAATTATTGATTTAAGTAAAAAATGGAAGGTTTTAAGTTCAAGCAAATTGATTAAGCTTGATTGTTTTTGTGTTCGTTTTTTCGGAGTAGGCATAGTTAACATTCAAATTATTCTATTTAGCTAACAGGTACTATGACCTGCCAAAGATTTTTTGTGATTGACTTCGGTTGAAATGAGTCTAAGACGTCAAATTGAATGCAAAAAAATTATACTAATAAATGAGTAACGCTTGCGGGGGCTACATATAAAATTACCGCGCTAACAATTTCAACGACATTTACATAAATTATACGAGCTCTATCACCGGCCGAAGATACCTTTTCTCTATTTTTTGCTCACATATGTCTTAGAAAAATAAGTGAGAAAATCGGTCAAGCCCGACTATAACATACTCTGTGTGTATATGCTGAACGTGCGTCGCTGCCACTGTGCTCATCTCTAAGTTTTTTCTCTCTCTTTCTCTCTCTTTGATGCATGCAATGTGGTGTTGTTTGCGTGTGCGTGGGAAGCCTCTTTTTTACACTTTTTTCTCATAACTTGAGAACCGCTCATCCGATCTTTATCATTTCTTCGGTATGTGGATACATATTGCTAATGACTACCTATCTTTAGAAGGTACGAATCATCTATCTATAAAACTGTCGGAGATATGACGTTTTTTCAAAATTGCGGGGGCGGGAGGGGGCGTGGCAAAAATTGAAAAATATACTTGATCTGCACAATAAACCATAGATGTCAAACTTCTATCTCTTACCATCTCTGAGATCTATATACGGACGGACAGAGAGGACACATGGCTATATCGACTCGGCTGTTGATGCTGATCAAGAATATATTTACTTTATAGGGTCGGAAATGATTCCTTCTTCCTGTTACATACTTTTGCACAAACCTAATATACTCTATGTACCTTTGGTACAGAGTATAAAAATATGAGAAAAATTGGCTCTTTTGAAATGATTCTGACCAAGTTTACGCTCAAAATATCCAACATTAATATTTAAAATGTTGCTATGATATTCCTCTAAAAGGATATAAAAAGAATTAACACTTAAAATTTTTTTTTAAAATTAACAAATTTTAGAGATTAAATCCGAAACTCATCCCCTTTATTTCCCATATATTTAAAATATTCAAACACTAAATGAAGCCCGATCGCTGCCAATCTATTTATTATATTTATTATTAAATCTATTTTTAAGGGCCAGTCCAACCTCTAGCTATGGTACATTATTCAGAGGTAATAATTAGCAATATTGCAACTAAATTGTGAGGGGTACTTTTGGGCACTCTTAAAGCAAAGTTGCCAAATGTAAAAAAAAAACCATAAAATTGAAGATTTTTTCCATTTTTTATGTAAAAGCCTACAAATGGAATATTCTTTATATTTATACCATTGCAAAAATGGGTCAAGGGGATCATGAAGTTGTGCAAATGTATGTAACATTTCCGACCCAATAAAGTATATATATTTACTTTAAAAAATTATGAATTTTGAAATCATTTCCCAAACTAAAATTTGGGTCTTTAATATAAAAAAATTTTAAAAAAATTTTTTTAAAAAAATTTAATTTTCATCGTCCGCCTGAATTTGGCCAAATCAGGAACATGAGAAAACGTTCCTATGCAAATTCTTTAGTTTCGTTCGAAACGGTGTTGGCATTTGCATTCATATATAAAACCTCCTGTTCTTCTAGGCTAAGTTCCAGCAATGTGTCCATATGGGACACACTTAGCTTAACCTTCTTAAGACCATAGTTCACTATGCCATTCCGCTTGCTTAGATGCTTCACCGAATTGTTGTCCAGCTGAAATATCACTTGAATTTGGCTTCCAGCGAATTCCTCTATATTGAGCAGCTTCCAGTTTTCTGTGGGCACAAGTGGATTCAATTTCCTCATCATCGTTAGTATCGATATGGGGTCGGAAGGGTCGTTGGGAAGCAGGGCTGTTGCCTCTGGTCCCAATCGTAAGTCCTTGGCATCTACCACACGCAATCTGGCACCCGGATAAACCTCACCAATCTGGTCAATTGCAATTTTATACAACTCCAGCGATCTCTCGTTCTCGCAGATCATTAGCTTAACGCTGTTTCTCAGCCAACCTATGCTGGCGCATGAGGGTGCCGTTCCGGGATATTGATGAAGTAATTCCAAGGCTACACCAGCGACAGCAGCTTCTATGCAAGTCCAAAGATGTTCAGGGATTTTGCCTAGGTCTTTGCTGTCGTCCACAATGCCAATTAAGTGTTTAGTTCCCAATCTTTGCAAAAGGGATTTGGCCGACACCTTTGTGTAGATATGGGTGTTGGCCAAGAATTGGCATACTTTGTGTTCTGCAGATAGATTCATTTGTTCTGGCGTTTCCTCGAGTCTGTTAGAGGTTAAAGTGTGGCGTAGTTCTTTGAAAACACTTTTCATGGGTGGACGTACAGTTGGATCCTTGTGCCAGCAATCGCTAATCAATATGGTTAATTTTTCCGGACAGTCTAGACCTTCAAATGAAGGTCGTATACCTAATTGAAAAACATGGGGATTACATTTTTAATCATTTCATTCTTTTACAAATTGAACCTACCTCTATGTGCGGCCATTTTAACCATTTCAGATGTGGCGTACTCCACAAAAGGCTGCTTACGTGTCACCATTTCCCATAGAGAAATCGCAAAGCTATACACATCGCACTTCTCCGTGTATTTTCTGCACTGAAAAACCTAAAAACAAAAAAAATGTTTAGAAATGTGGAACACAGACACAAAACAAACCTCTGGCGCCATATAGGGAGCACTGCCGGTATTATCAGTCATTGTGCTGGATAAGTCTCTGGAAGTGCCAAAATCGCCTATTTTGGCCACTTTCAAATCCCCAGACAATAAAATATTGTGCGGCTTTATATCGCGATGCATCATTGGCTTGGGTCTCAAGGCATGCAAATAACTCAGACCCTGAAAACAAACTCTTCAATTTCAATTTATACTACAAAAGTCTTTATAAAACTCACAGCGGCCACCTGGCTAAACCAGCGTATGACATCTGTCAATGAGAAGTGCGATGATCCTAGTAAATCCTTCATGGAACCACCCTCCATATACTCCATGATCAAGTACGATACATCTTCATGCAGTTGCATGCCAAATACAGCCACAATATTCTCATGACTGACACGTTTTAACTGTGTAATTTCTTTTTTAAGCATAATTTCGTTGCCCCTCACTAAACTTGTCTTTGCTGCCCTTCTTTCACCATCCACCATCACTTCATAGACTCTACCAAACGCACCAATTCCAATTTCCTAAAGAAAAAGTTTAATTAAAATTAATTTAGATGGATTTATGGAATCAAACTACTTTAATTATTTGCATTTGAAATAGAAGGTTCACTCTACGTTGAAATAGAGAAATAAACATCACGGCGATCCGGGGGTTCTACTTAAGTACGACTACGGAGCTTATCAGTTCAGCGATTAAATATTATAAGAAAATGTGCAAATATAATTAGGAGAAGCCTTTTATTAAAATTTATTTACTTACAAAGTGAGTCACCTTACAAATATGCATACAGTGGGTGAAAAAAAAAAGCTTAAAACAACCAAACTATATAAAAAAAAAAAAAACAAAAGAAAAAAAAAAAAAAGATTTTTTTTCACTATGATGTTTTTATCCTATTTGCATAACACGGTCACACAGTTTTCATGTTAAATTCACTTGGCGTCCTTAAGAAAGGTAAGATGGCAAATTCGCGTTTCTTTTACATTTTTGTTTAACTTTAATTTCAATTTAGTGATTTAAATAACATTGCTTTCAATAGAGGTGATGTTGGAGTGTATGGATATATATTTGCAAAGTAAGTAACTTGGACGATGCGGACGGATCCAAAACGACTAAGCGAAAAAGAGAGGAAGTGTCAGTTGCATGGGAGCATTTTAAAAAATGCCGCAATTCACAAGATGCCATATGCAACTATTGCGGTAAGGTTCTAAAAACCAGTGGCAACACGACGAACTTAATGGATCATCTTAAACGCATTCACCCCAACTACATGACATAGCCTGAAATAATTGAAAAAGGAATTGAAAAATATTTAATTCAAATCCCATTCTATGAAAAAAGTCATCCAAAGAAACTGATTTGGACCAAACCCTATTGTTTATGATAGTGGTTAATGTTCAACCGCTTAACATTGTTAATGATATCGGCTTTCGGAAATTCGTATGGGCACTTGATCCCCGTTATAAGCTTCCAAGTAAAACTTACCTTCATGATGTGTTGCTAGTGAATCAGTACACTGAACTAAAAGCTAAACTGATGGCTGTTCTATCCAAATTCCTTATGTGGCACTAACCACAGATATGAGGACGACAAAGGCTAACGAAGGATACATTGCTGTAACTTGCCATTTCACAGATGAAAGTTTTAAAATCAGAGAAGCAGTTTTAGCTACCAGAATATTAGAAATTCCTACCAATCACACAGCTAAAAATATTGCAGACACACTTAAACTAATTTTAAATGAATGGGATATAACTGGAAAAGTTATTGCAATCGTTACAGATAATGATGCTACAATCAAAAAAGCGTGCGATTTATTAAAACTCAAAAATTTTCCGTGCTTAGCACATACAATATACCTTTTAGTTCAAGAAATCCTCCGACTTCCCAGACTTAACGACGTGATTTCCAAATGTAAGCGAATTGTGAGTATTTTTAAATCAAGTACTGTGGCCAATGAAAGACTTAAACAGTCCCAAACTACAATTAATGTTTACGGACTTATTCAAGAAGTTATCACTCGGTGGAATAGTTCATTTTTAATGATAAAATTTCACACTTTCCCACTCTCCCACCCAAATTTCCACAACATCTCCCACAAAAAACCCCCCCCCCCCAAAAAAACAAAAAAAAAATAAAAACAACATACATATCATAATCCCTCCCTTTTTATGATGCCACTTTACAAACTTCCGGGAACAAATATGCCACAATTTCACTAATTATCCCACTAATATGCGAGATGCAGTTAAACACACAAAAAATGGAAAATGAACTCAAGTCCAAGCAATTGATAAACTTAATTTGCTTAAAAAAAGACTGCCAGAAAGATTTTGCCCATACGAAAAAAGGCTGTGTCAGGGATAGCAACAATAACACAAGTTTACACGATTTTTCATCCCTTGCAAATTGGATGTCACTCCTTATGTAAAAATCACGCGCTGAATCCGAATATGGAGCTTATAAATTTCTCAGTAGAACAGATTGAGATAATCCCAATTTACCGTTTTTCCCGCATTTTTGAAAAAGGGACCTCTCACTAATTTCACTATCTCAATTATAAAATAACTTATGAACGAAGTTTTGTACACTAAATTAAAGCTAATAAAATTATCTTTCAATCGTTCATACATTCTTTCAATGTCAAATTTGTGGTGTAGCTGCTAATTAGAAAGATATCGAGAATTTTGTTTCATTTTTATCGAAAATTTGAAAAAACCGTAAACTAACACCGTTATTTTCACCAAGAAAAAAATTATTTCTAAAATTTCTTTCTCTTTTTGGTTGATGTAAATCCTAATGTATAACTAAATTCAAAAGGGTTCATACATCGAAAAATCTGTTAGAAATTGTAGAAGTAATTAGCATTTATCTGAAAAATGAGCAATTTCCAGTTTTACCGTTCAAGTGGTATTAAAAATGTCTATGGTCCGTTTTGCTCCCCCGTTTGTGTAATTGATTTTGTTGAAAAGCTTTTAAGATCAGCATAGACACTTGTTGATCCGTTGTACAATGATTTTTGACCCTGTCCTAGGTAACTGTGAACAGCATGACTCATCTGGATAGCCAATGACTTAGAAGAACTATCAAGAGCACGCAAAAGAGCGAAATCCCTTCCCATTAAGTGATTCGAGCTAAAAACGAGATTAGATCTTTGGCAAAGAAAATCTGAAACTTCCGAGCATCACGCTTGCAAGAACGGAATTTGTCAAAGGATGGATGTCAAAATACATACTATACCGTCAAAAGCGCTTTATTTTTTTTTAAAAAAAACTTAAATAGATCTTAAAATGAATAATGGGCCATGACCTGATTAATACAAGGAACATAACTGGAAAATTTGATTCCAAATTTGTTAAATAATTTAGGATATATAAAAAAAAATTTTTTTTTTTGTGAAATGGGAGTGAGAAGTACGAGACTACGTTGAATGGGGTAGAAGAATTAATAGTTGGAAAGAAAATTAAAGTTGAGATGATAAAAACTGGGTTTATTTAAAAATTTTGTGAAGGCTCTACAAAAGACGATGATGCATTTGCATATGTGAAGAGTGTGTTCCCTTACCTATCAGAGGCAAAGATCAAAGAGGGTGTGTTTGTTGGGCCGCAAATAAAAAAAACTTTTCAAGGACTCACACTTCAATTCAACGTTGTCCAAGGATGAAGAGGACGCATGTAATTCATTCCGTTGTGTTGTCACTTCATTTCTTGGAAATTTCAGAAGTCCTAACTATAAGGAAGTCGTCGCACATTTAATAAGAAATTATAAGCAAATAGGTAAAGGTTGTATATTATATTAAAGTTTTCATTACACTCAAACGCTGCACATTGTATTGCAAACAGGAGTAAAAATATCGTTGAAACTTCATTTTTTGGATTCCCGTTTGGATTTCTTCCCTGAAAACCTCGGCGATGAGAGTGATGAGCATGGTGAACGATTTCATCAGGATATGAAGAGTATGGGACGCCGCTAACAAGGATTTGAGGCCATGGTGGGAGACTTTTTGTTGGTTTCTTGCGCGAGAGGAAAACTGTGCACACAAACGGGGGGAGCAAAATGGACCATAGACATTTTTAATACCACTTGAACGGTAAAACTGAAATTGCTCATTTTTAGATAAATGCTAATAACTTCTACAATTTCTAACAGATTTCAATATATGAACACTTTTTGAATTTGTTATACATTAGGTTACATCATCCAAAGAAAAGAAATTTTTGAAAATTTTTTTCTTGGTGAAAATAACGGTGTTATTTGCGGTTTTTTCAAATTTTCGATAAAAATGAAACAAAATTCTCGATATCTTTCTAATTAGCAGCTACACCACAAATTTGACATTGAAATGATGTATGAACGATTGAAAGATAATTTTATTAGCTTTAATTTGGTGTACAAAACTTGTTCATAAGTTATTTCATAATTGAGATAATTGAAATTAAGTGAGAGGTCCTTTTTCAAAAATGCGAAAAACGGTAAATTGGGATTATCTCGAAATCTGTTCTACTGAGAAATTTATAAGCTCCATATTCGGATTCAGCGCGTGATTTTACATAAGGAGTGACATCAAATTGTAGAGGATGAAAAAAAATTTAATAATTTGTAAACTTGTGTTATTAAAAATTTTAGTAAGGAAATGTTTAATCTAGAGCCCTAGAAGCGACATAAGTTGTATAATTTGTATGGTATATTTAAATGAAATATATTTATATCATTATATTATATAATAAACATTCTTAATTTTATTTTTAATCTCAAGAAAGGTGAAACATCAGACTTTCACTGTTTAAAGAAAAAACATCGATGTTTCATCGATGTTTTACTGCTAAAACATCGAAAACATCGATGTACGTAGACATCGATGTTTCTCCAGCTCTACAACAAAGCCCCTTAAGAATTCCTGTTGAGTTTTATAAAAACGCTACAAAATGCCATGCAATGCAAAATCCATAAAAAAGGTGCTGCGACGCTGCAAATAATAGGGGGATCTCTTTTCTAAATGTATCCACGAAAATATTCACTTCAATTATCCTCGACCGCCTGACCAATTGGATCGACATATATGATATGCTTGGTTACGAGACTTTCAACACAGAGAAAAAAAAAATGCCAAAGCTACACGAAAATGTAGGATTTTCGACCGGGATTTTCAACCCATTACTCTTGTGTAGCTTGGGGGGAGGTTGAAATAAGAAAGCTAAACATGTCGTGCAGAAAACCTACACGCGACGTGTAGAACTCATAAAGACACACGCGAGTGCAGAAAACCTACACGTGGCGTGTAGAATTCAGAAGGCCACACTCGCATGCAGAAAACCCACACAAAAGTAATGGGTTGAAAGTCCCGGTGAAAACGTGTAGAAATCCTACATTTTGGTGTAGCTTTTTAATTTTTTTTTTTAACAAATTTTTATTTTTTTTACTTACTCTGGTAGATTTGAACTCCCGGCCCCTTGGACTGAAACACGATTGGAATAATGTTTTGGACGTCTCTGCCACGTCACGCGTGTAAGGCAAGGTCTTTAAGACATTACTTGTATTGAATCTGCTAAAAGCACAATCCAATATTTGCTTGCTTGTAATTCTCCAGTTCTAATTCACCGCAATCGCTATTTATATACAGGCAACAAAAATTTGCGCACGATAAACGTACATTTAGAAATCCCACACGTCACGTGTGACAACCAGCTTGCTAAACGAAAAATATGAGAATTTAGTACTGATGTGGAGCTACTGTAGGATTTCAATATCCAAACGTTAATGTAGAAAACCTAAACGTCCGTGTGGTATTCATATTGCTGCATGAAAAATATAGAATTATTTGGGGAAATGAGCTGATTTTATAATGCCGTGTAGATTTTGCCTCTGCCCACGCAGCATTTTACTTTTCTACATTTGCATTCAGATTTTTCATTTCTACACGCCGCGTGTTTCTTTTCTGCACGTCGCGTGTGACTTTCTGAATTCTACACGCAGCGTGTGCAATTTAACAGTGCGAAATACGTTGCGTTTAGGTTTGACTTTTGTACACGGGCCGTGTAGCCAATTTGGTTTTCTCTGTGTATGCTTGCAACAAAGTACTTCTACACTTGAGGTCAAGACTATTCATGCTTCTTTTCAACCATACTACCATGAAGATCTATGCTTGCATGCAAAAATATTCCGTCTTACCGTCCTTTTGACATCAAAACTGCTTGATATCAAGCTCGATCGGCTTGGTTTTTTCTCTCAGTGTATACGTCAGTTACGAGGAGGTGGAGAAGCTTCTCTAATTTTTTGTGAAAAAATTATTCTTCCTTCCACGGATCACTCCAAACTATGCAATACATCTTGAGACAGGTCTGCCCACTCTCTTCACGTACCCACTACAGTTGCATTTTGATTATCTCGTAAAGGTGATGAAAATACCTCAATCAAGACTGCCTTGAATTGTGGCAACGTATCTTCCCTAGAGATAGGGGGACTGTATTTCGCTGCTAAATGGGATAAGCTAGCGATCCCTTGCAATATTCTTATTGGAATGTATGCGGGATCGACAGGATATCTTGCTAGACTACGGAGAACTGTAGTGTGAAGTCACGAAGACATGCGGCAAGCGTGGTCCTCTGCCTTGCAGTATCTTTGGAAGACCGGAGAAGCTGTATGTAGTACACGAAGGCAGAGAACAGCTTAGCCTGGAGAACGTCAGGCAACAGCTTTCAAGCCAAGTCTTGTTATCCTTATTTTAAATTTTTCAGAAATTTTATTTTAAGTATTATACCCCTAAAATAGTGAAAATGATAAAAAAAAGCACCATGATGAAATAAACATTCCACTACTACTTCCAGAACTACAGAAGATGAACTTAATTTAGAATTAGTTTAATTTATAATTTATGTGGCGACCTATTGAATGTTTAATTGCTAGTTTAGCTGGTCAATTTAATACTTTCATTGCTTTTGTGGTTCCCAACTGATTAAATCCATGATTGTACAGGGTTTGTCCACGACTGTACTGTACAGTTGTCTCCGAGCACCTGGAGAGTCAGAACAGGTATTTTTGCGCGATGTGTTTCGCCGATTAAGATCGTGCGGGAAGACCTTCGACTTCGACAAACACCGACAATGTGACTCGTGTGCGCAAAGTTTTGAACTCAGACCGTCGACTAAGTATTCATTTAATTGCCCAGATGTTAAATTTACCAAATTCTGCGGTTCATAACATTGTGACGGAGCATTTGAGCATGCGCAAGGAGTGCGCAAAGATGGCCCCAAAAGTGAATTTGAAAAGTATCTTCTTGTTAACAGCTACCTGGCCAAGACCAAGGAAACATCTTTAATTTCGGTACGGATGATTTTAGTAGGATTACAATTTGATTTCAGCGTCACGTGACGACGCTGACGTCAGCATATTTGAGTTGTTGTTTGAGCGTAGTGTCCCAGGGGGAGAGGAGTGAAAATGGGCGGAAAGAGGAGGGAAACTGGGGGGAAAGTGGAGGTGACTAAACAGTGACTTGACAATGACTAAACAGTGACTTGATAGTGACTAAACAGTGACTTGACAGTGACAAAAGAGTGACTTGGCAGTGATTGACAGTGACTAAACTGTGACTTGACAGTGGCTAAACAGTGACTTAACAGTGACTTAACAGTGACTTGATAGTGACTTAACAGTGACTTAACAGTGACTTGATAGTGGCTAAACAGTGACTAAACAGTGACTTGACAGTGTCTTGACAATGAGTAGGACTAAGCTACTTAAAATGGCAGTGGCTTGACAGTGACAGTGACTAATCAGTGACCTGTCAGTGAGTAAACAGTGACTTAACAGTCCTTAAACAGCCCTTAAACAGCTCTTAAATTTAGCATTATGTTTCACATCAAAGAGTCGTGAGTGTTCACGACACTCACACCTTTTTTTTTGGTGTCCTCGCCTGAAAAGGCCGAAGAAAGGCAAGCATTTTTAAACGACAACGAAGATCCAAGCAACATGCACCGCGGCTCTCAAGGCCCTGTATGGTGAAGCGAAAAGCCTACTGATGATTGAACGATGAGGTTCATGAGATAGAAGAATATTGTCGGGTTGTTGGCTTACAAACAAACAGAACTAATTTTTTTCGGGAGTCGGGTAAACTAACTAATTTGTTAAATTTATTGAAACAAATTATAAACCAGAACTGTTTTTTGCCATAATGAGAAAGGTTGAAAACTTCAAAGTTTGATTAATTACTACGTTTATGCTATGAAATTCACGCTTTCTTCAATTTGCAAAATCAAATTTGTTCCTGTTTATGCAGCTTTTGCAAATTCACAAAATGACCAACTTTTTGGCAGATGTGGCAGCACCAACGCAAATTAAAGTTGGCTGCGCCTCTAGATTTTAACAGGGTGGTAACACATAAAAGCGAAAATCAGCTGTTCAATTGTAAACAAAGGCCAATTGAATTCGATTGCAATGGAGAACATTAAATTATTTTTGATTAAAAGGGAACAACGAACAGCACAACTAATGCAGGATGTTCTACAGTGGAGGCATAAGCGAATGATGTCGTTGGTGCAAGCCAGACGAGCATTCCAGGCGAAATGCAGCCTTCTGCTCATGCAGTATTATCCAGCTGCCATTTGAGCGGCTAAAATGTTTAAAAATGTTGAATCTCAGCAACAGGAACTGCGTCATTTTCAGATATTTCGGCGTTGACAAATGCATCGGACTCCGTAGACGTTTCATCCTCTACATTTTGAAAAATGGAGTCAAAATCGTCAACAGATGTGTCGACCCCAACAGCCGCTGATACAGGACGCGTCCCAAATAGCTCATTCATTTCGTTAAAGTGGGTGCATTTCTCCCATGCAGAATTTTTTTTAAGCAACCGAAGATTAGTTTTTACTTGCTCGCTACATTTAAACATATTTTTAGTCTTTAAATTGTCGGAAAGAGTTTTGTATATGCCGTTGTTTCTTTTAGTTTTCCATCAAGCTTTCTTAATATGTTGTTTTCCTTTACTAAGCCAAGTAATTTGGCCACTTTATCGTCCGCCCAAAACAATCGCTTGCTCTGACAATCCATATTTATGGATATTTATGTGCTTGAAACTTTTTATTATGTGCGCAAACAATTGGCTAAAATTTATGAACAACTGTTTGCTAAGGCACAATGTTACCAGATATTGAGAAAAAAGGATCTGGTAGCATCTGCGCAACTTCAGTTGGCAACGCCACAGCATTTCATGAATTGACGTCGAATTCATAGTCAACTTTCGTGTGTAAGTCGAATTCATGAAATGGTGTTTATGCACGCACTTTCGGAGGCATTTCATGAAATGATTTTGCAAAATGAGCATAGCATAAACGTAGTATATTAAATATTTTTTTCTCCTATTTTTTTAATAGATATTATTTTATTATAAATTTTTGGGTGATTTATATCAATTTATTTGAGGGAAAAAAATTGTAATTATATAAAAAAAAATAAATTTTTTTTCGGAATAACTAAATTATTCAGGCAACCAGCAGCGCAGCAGTGCTAAGTAATTTGATTTTTTCCTTATATACAAAAATCAAAAGTGCAGACATTTTGTTATTAAATGGAAAAACTGTTGGGCGAAAATCAAAGACGTAAATTGGTGATTACCAATGAAAAATGTAACATTTACCAACGTTTTTTTTTTGTGTGTAGATATACATAATTGAATTTTCCTTAATTCTGTGATAAATTTAGAAAATGTTATTGAAATTTGATTTGCATTTAAGTCTTTAATTGTTTTAAAAGCAATTTTTTGTTTAAAGTCAGCCTCTGTCATCTTCCACTAATCCATTTTGTGGAACTGGATTTTTTCTTATGTATCTAATGCCATTCTCGTTTGGACCAGTGGTTTGCAAAAATTAAAAAATCGCCATTTCATTCGGAATTGAGAACACAAAAACGAAATCGAAGCGGAATTGCATTCGATTTACTTTTCAAAAACTAGTGGAATTGAGAACATGTCAGAAATATTCTAAATAATTTGAGCTGAAACAAAAGCTTAAGCACGGAAACACTGTATTCGGCAGCATCCAAGTTTCGAAGTAATTTTCTTCCGCCCACTGTACATGCACTTTATATCGAATAACGTAGTCTCAGCCCAACTCCAAAAAAAGAGCACACTTATCTACTTGCCTTTACACAAGCAATTTATAATTTAGACATGATAACCTTTTGCTCATAAAACTACAAGATAAGATTACTTCCCCCTCCCCCTTCCCCCTCTGACCACAATTAGTGAATCCATCAAGGGATTAACGCCGGTGCATGGATCACTTTATTAAAGAGCTGCTCGGTGCATGCGTGACCAATTTGGCGCTCAGCCTCATCGCTTTATGTAAATGGCATTTTAATCAAAATTGTCGCCCCCGGGGCCGTGCATTAATATTGGGGCATTATGAAAACAAATTGCACGATGATGGCCACGGCAACAAATTAAAGCTAAAGCCTAAATGTTAAACAATTTACACCGGGCGTCGCGATGCATTAGTCAGAGTCGGAGTCGGAGTCGGAGTCGAGCCGGCCAGGGTTAAGTTTTTGGACGCTGGCACAAAACTCGTTGGTCAAGTGGCTGTTGGCAAGTCTGGCCAACTTGGCTGGGTCGTCTCTGGTCTAGTTAATTTAATTTCAACGTCACGTCGCCACAGTTGGCCGTCAACACGCGGTCTCTGTCTTCGTCTCCGTCTCCGTCTCAGTCTCAGTCTCGGTCTTTGTGGTTTCAGCTGAGGCGACTGATTTGAATGCATTTTTGTGGCTGTTGCGTCTGAAATTACCAGACGGTGATGTGGAACTGCCTTTCGAGGTCATGGGAAAAACAGTTTTCAGTTGTATTTTATTTATTCTTTTCCTTTCAAGTTCAACGGGAAATTGAATTAAAAGAGAAAATTTAAAGAAATACAAATTAAAGAAAAGAAATAGTTTCTCAGTTCTGATTTAAGCACATCGATAGTAAACTTCAAATCAATAATTTAATTAACCTTATAGACTGGCTTATTGAGTTTAAAACTACTTCAACAAAAATTAAAATTTTCTAAAAGTATTTACTCTTAATGATTACAATTCAACTGCATTCTGATCCAAAAGGCATAAGCGTTCTCTCGCCAGTTCTGCTTAAACCCAAAATTGTTGATCCTAGACCCTAAACTAAATTCATCCTATTACCACCTTCGATAGTTTTGAACCCTAAAAGATTTAAAGGTTCAATCCAAAACTGAACTCTTCTTGATTTTGTATACTTAATAATCAGTGGTAACCGCTAAAGAAAACAGTACGTTTCATTTCATCGACGGGTTTAATGTTATTTTGAAATTTCTCATAGTATTATTTCTTTAATCTAACTTCAAGCGCAACTTTCTAGATTGTTGGGTGGCTTTTCTTCAGTTTTAACCAAGCTATACTAAACTTCGGTTCATATGCTTCAAATCTCAATCTCCTTTTATCCCGTGTATTTGTTTTTAAATTTTCAAGATTTCGCTCTTGGAATCAAGCTAAATTCGTTCTCAATTTTGTTTGTATAGGCAAGGGGAGTGAGGGGAAGCAAACGCAGAGAGAGAGAGAGAGAGCGCGCATGCGCAGGCCGCTTTGGCTAATCGGTCCAGTGAAACCTCGAAGTTCTAGTTTTAGTTCTAGCTACAAAAAACTCGCGAA
Organism: Lordiphosa stackelbergi; assembly: GCA_018904235.1. NCBI lineage: Eukaryota > Metazoa > Arthropoda > Insecta > Diptera > Drosophilidae > Lordiphosa > Lordiphosa stackelbergi. Next base: position 13,216 of record JAEIFU010001719.1, on the reverse strand, counting down.
ATTTGCAAAATTGTATAATGAGTTTAGATATTCAAGAAGACATGTAATAGAAGACAAAAAATAAAAGGTGTAATGAAATTTGCAAGTATGAGTACAATTCTGAATTTAGATTGTCATGAAGACGGTTAAATTGACGGCTCAGCAGACGGGTAAATAGGAGGTGTATATTAAATGATCCAAAAAATCGCGAAATTTGCGAATTTTATTATGAGTTGAAAAAAGAGATATCGAAAAGTGCAAATACATTAAGGGGCTTAGAGTATAAACACGTAGTAAAAACACGGATAAATAGGAGGAGAAATTTTAAAAATTGTATAAGGTTGTCAAAAAAGTCTTGCGGTATTTTTATTGAATTTTCAATTGTTCATAAAATTGGTTATAATAATGCGATTTAAGTCAAATATGCGCCGTTTTGTTCGATGACGAGTTCCCAACGAGATGCCAACTTCATAATGCCCCCTCTTATAGAAGCTCGCTTCCCAAAAACTAATTTTCACAGGACTCTCTTGGGCCAACTTCCGACTACCAAGCTCGTTCGCCATGGACAGAAATAGGTGGTAATCACTTGCGAAATCCGGACTATACGGTGGATGCAAAAGAACCTCCCATCCGAGCTCCCTGAGCTTCTGGCGCGTCACCAAAGATGTGTGTGGCCTGGCATTGTCCTGATGGAAGACAATTCGGCCTCTGTTGATCAAAGATGGCCTCTTCTGCATGAGTGCTGCATTCGAGCGGTCCAGTTGTTGGCAGTACAGGTCCGAATTGAGCGTTTGGCCATAGGGGAGCAGCTCATAGTGGATGATTCCCTGCCAATCCCACTAAACACACAGAAGAACCTTCCTGGCCGTCAATCCAGGCTTGACCACCGTCTGGGCAGCTTCACCGCTTTCGACCACGACCGTTTGCGCTTCACGTTGTCGTAAGTGACCCACTTTTTCATCGCCAGTCACCATCCGCTTCAAAAACGGGTCGATTTTGTTGCGATTCAGAAGCGATTCGCATGCATCCATACGGGCAAAAATGTTTTTGTGCGTCAATCGTGTGGCAGCCATTCTTTTGAATCCAATCTTCTTCAAATGGTTTATAACGGTTTGATGACTCATGCCCAGCTCTTGGCCGATGCTACGGCTGCTACTATGCCGGTCTCTTTCGATCAATTCAGCGATTTTATCGCAATTTTCGACGACAGGCCTTCCGGACCGTGGCGCATCTTCGATCACCTCTGCACCAGAACGAAAACGTTGAAACCATCGTTGTGCGGTGGAAATGGAAACTGTATCGGGTCCATAAACTGCACAAATTTTATTGGCAGCATGAGATGCATTTTTGCCTTTATCGAGTAAAGGTAAGGTAAAACTGGCTACACAGCTCCTCAACGGGGCCAGCCAAGCTTCTCACAATCTCTTGGCGTGTGGCTTTAAATTTTTCACACAAGAGAAAGGGACCTACAGTTTAACGCCGAATCCGAACGGCAAAGTTTGAGAAATTGCTTTTTCATGGCTAGTTACTTCACAGCTGGCGCCACTAAGCTGGTGAAGGTGACCGTATGTGTAAAGCTTTTCTAAGAAAGAAAAAAAACTTTTATTATTAGATGTTCAGAGGGCGGGATCGAACCCACGACCTCCCGCCCAGCAGTCCAGCACACTAACCACTGGGCCACAGACGGCCCAGTACTGTAAAATATGTCGTATTTTCTCTTTATTTTGCTCCATGTTTGCGACGCTATAACTCACGAACGACTAAAACAAACAACAATAAATCAAACACGTGTTAGCGCGTGAAAAAAGTTTCCCAAAAGCTCTAGCGTGAACCGATGCGACGAATACAACTAGAACTACGCGCTGCAAAAGACAAGCTTGCGGAAATACCGCAAGACTTTTTGACAACCTTATATATTAAATTTTGATTATTAATTAAGCGGGTAAATAGACGGATGGTAGAGATCAAAAGTTCTAACGGCGAAAATTATGTATGAGTTTAGATTATTGTGCCCGCGGGTGAGCAGATAGATGGTCAAGAAAAGATGGCCAACAACAAATGTCGTTTTTCGTGATAAATTTATTTATATACAGAAAAAAAAACCCCACATATTCGGGCTAGGCCCAATCCCAAATGATGTCTCAAACCTATTGTAGTAAGTATGAGAAAGGCTTTCTAAAAACCGAAAAACTCGCCTTGATCCCGATATAAGTTTGGGAGAGCTTGACTTTAGCCCGAATAAGGCTTATTTCAAAATCACAAGGGTTTGATTTTATCTTGTTATTCGAGCTCGATTTGATCCCTCAGTCTGATTTAATCAAGAAGGTCCGACATAGACTTAAGCTCGATTTTCGTACTTGATTTGATCTCAAAATCGGTTTGTTGCAAGGTAGAATGCACCCAAATATGCTGGGCCAAACATATTTATACCAAGCCAAGAGCTTAAAAGTTGTCCATCCACCATCTATTGGTTAATAGTAAAAAAGGGACAATATATATGCTTCAAAATATATGTACACAATATTGCTCTGGGGTGGTTGTTCTTTGCTAGGGAGATACATACATAAAAAGGATTTACTTAACTTATATACTAATCTAATTTTTTACTTATTCTTTAATTTAAGGTACTCATTATATTTGTAAGATATCTAATACATATATACAATTGTGATTTGGCGACCTTTCTAATTGGCTCGAGGTCAGGTTGATAGAAAAAAAAAACGATTTATGTTTCTTTTTTCTCCGATATATTTCGGTTGCTCTTCGGCATCCGTCTTCAGGGCAAAACTACAAAAAATTTATACACCAATATTAAACATTCAATCCTTTAACAAAATTCACAAAAAACAGTTTACATACAATTTTTACACGTCTGCACCGTGTGACGTGGAGTCTTCAACTAATTGTCAGTGAGTAAGTGTCTGTATAAATGCGCGCAGTTCTCAGTATCAGTCTTAAAATTGAGTCTCCTGTCAGTTGAAACGTTTGAGATATGTAACATTTCTAATGTGAAGCGTTTGTTGTAATGCTGCTCTTGTTGTAGTATTGTCGCTGCCTCAAAATTTGGCGAGTGGCCGCTTTCTACGCAATGTGCTGCCAGCGCAGTTTTTTGTATGTGTGTTTGATGTCGTAGCTTGTAGTCAGATTTATGTTGGGCTATTCGGGTTTTTAACTTGGATTTTGTCGTTCCTATGTACACTTTGTTGCAATTATCGTCATTAGATCCTTCGCATGGTATTTTGTAGATGACATTCTTGACATCCGCTTTGTCTATTTTTGATTTGGTCCTGTTGAAAAATCCTTTCATCGTGTTTGAAGGTTTATGCGCAATTTGTATGTTTTGTTTGTCGTAGCAGTTTGATCGTGCGAATCGTTCTGATAGTTTAGGTACGTATGTGAGTGATCGGTATTTCTTAGGTTCCTGTATTCTTTTATTATTTGCGTTTTTATGTCTTTTTAGCAATGAGTCAATTACCCACATAGGGAAATCATTATTTGACAAAATGACTTTTATCTCCGATTCTATTTGTGTCTGATATGTTTTGTCGCTGATAGTTGTCATTCGTTGAATATACCCTAGTGCCGTATTCATTATCATACTTCTTGGATGTTTTGAATTGAAGTTGATAATCCGTCCTGAGGCTGTTGGTTTCATGTACCACTTTGTTTTTAAAATGTTGCCTTGTCTATTTATTGTGGTGTCTAAGTAAGGTAATTTTCCGTCTTCTTCTAGTTCCAATGTGAATTTAATGTTTCTGTGATAGCTATTCAGCGTCTCCAGAGTAGTTTGCACTTCGTCCTCTCTCACTATAGCAAACAAGTCATCAACGTATTTGGTGAGTACTCTGGGTTGATGTTTTAATTTCCTGATAGTGCTCTCTAAAAGTTCCTCCATGATAATGTCTGCTATGATGGGTGAGGCTGGGGATCCCATGGGCATTCCTTTCAGCTGAGTGTATATTTTGTCCTCAAATTTGAAATATCTACTCTCCATAATGCAAAATTTTACTATGTCCATGAAAAGTTGTCTGGGAATTTGGGTATGCTCTCTAATTTTTGGCCATTTTTGTCTAATGGTGTCCATTGCTAAATCTATCGGTATGCTAGGAAACAGGGACACAACATCAAAGGACACAAGAACTTCATCGTCACATATATGGGTATTGTTCACTCTTTCTTTGAAATCTGTCGCGTTTTTTACATTAAATGTTGATTCCATCGTCATATGGTTAAGAATCTTCGCTAAGTATCTACATAGTTCGTGAGCTGGTGAACCTATCGAGGAGCAAATCGGTCGTAGTGGGGTTCCTTCTTTATGGATTTTGGGTAGTCCATAGATCCTTGGAGGTAGCGCTGTGTTCGTCGTTAGCTGACTTCTTTCGGCCTTTGAAATCAGCTTCGGAATAGTTGATCCACTAACTGTTGTTTTTGGTTTGGAGTCTTGATGTAGGGTCTTGTCTTATTGCCAAGAAAAACTACCGACACCAGCCGTAGAATCGGAGAAAAGTCTTTTTGTCAATAATATTTCCTATTTTTGACTCATTGCTAAAAAGACATAAAAACGCAAATAATAGAAGAATACAGGAACCTAAGAAATACCGATCACTCACATACGTACCTAAACTATCAGAACGATTCGCACGATCAAACTGCTACGACAAACAAAACATACAAATTGCGCATAAACCTTCAAACACGATGAAAGGATTTTCAACAGGACCAAATCAAAAATAGACAAAGCGGATGTCAAGAATGTCATCTACAAAATACCATGCGAAGGATCTAATGACGATAATTGCAACAAAGTGTACATAGGAACGACAAAATCCAAGTTAAAAACCCGAATAGCCCAACATAAATCTGACTACAAGCTACGACATCAAACACACATACAAAAAACTGCGCTGGCAGCACATTGCGTAGAAAGCGGCCACTCGCCAAATTTTGAGACAGCGACAATACTACAACAAGAGCAGCATTACAACAAACGCTTCACATTAGAAATGTTACATATCTCAAACGTTTCAACTGACAGGAGACTCAATTTTAAGACTGATACTGAGAACTGCGCGCATTTATACAGACACTTACTCACTGACAATTAGTTGAAGACTCCACGTCACACGGTGCAGACGTGTAAAAATTGTATGTAAACTGTTTTTTGTGAATTTTGTTAAAGGATTGAATGTTTAATATTGGTGTATAAAAAATTTTTTGTAGTTTTGCCCTGAAGACGGATGCCGAAGAGCAACCGAAATATATCGGAGAAAAAAGAAACATAAATCGTTTTTTTTCTATCAACCTGACCTCGAGCCGGAGACAATACATCAAACAAATACATATAAACTGAAACTTTAAAATCGACATCGGGTGACTGAGCGTCCGTTACGCAACACACAATACATTTTGATTTACATACACTAAAATATTTTTAATAAGCTCGGACAGTAGTTACCAACGGAAGGAATGAACTCCGTCCACACACAGAATATATATATTTGTGAACAGGATGAGTTGCGGCGTCGATGGTTTGGTCGTCCGTCCGTCCGTCCGTCCGTCCGTCCGCTGTGCGCGTGTGCGTGTCTTTACGCACATGTCTCTTAGTTTTGGAGCTAACGGGGTGAAAATTGTGCAGAGTTTTTTTTAAAACTACACGGCTTAAATATCTAAACACCGCGGATAGGATAACAATATCTTGTAGCTGCCAAACAAATGTTCGTTCGGAAAATGGATTTTAGTAAGAAAAACGGTTTTATTCTCAATATTACTGCTCTCAAACACGGTCATGGGTAATATGTAATGTTTTTAAGCTGATCTGCGAAGTTTGGTCGATGTCGCTAACCGTTGAGACAAGCTATTTCAGGTGTATCAAAACTTCGGTACAGACGAAGTTAGCTTTGCCTTTCTCGTTTTTTTTTTTGCTATTTTCCGATTGAAATTATCTAAATGAACCAAAAAAAATATTCCGCCAGTATTTAAGTCATACCCAAAACTCAGCGTATTGCTTCATTATGCACAAGTTGCATTTCATGAAAAGGTACTCGGAAAGCACAAAAAGAAGTTCTAAACTTTCTTGAAAGTTCTTTCAAATATCGTAAAAATGCATACTAAAATTGTCCATTATTTTTGCCAGAACGAAAACAGAGAATGAATAATTTGAGTACGAACGCTCTTAAATCAATAATTAATTCGTTCTTGAACTTAAATTTGAAAATGGACCTAAATTGTTATCAAAAATTGGTTAGTAAAAGATTTCTTTTGGATCAAGAAATTTTATTCTTTGACAATCATCTCTTCATATGGGACAGATTAGCCGTTTGGTTTTTAAAATCAATCAATTCTGGAAAGTTTCAACAGTCAATGATTGCTCTCTGTACAAAATATGCATAGGAATCAATGCAATTCTGTTGTAAGTCGAAATTTGTATAGAATGTGTAAAGTTTATACCAAATCCTCTAGATTAGGACTCCCCTGAAATGTTTACAACTTTACTTAATTTTATTAGTCAAGTGTCTCAATTTGGATGTAAATAAATATTTAAATCTGGATGCCGACAATGTTATTTGCAGTAGGATATAGCTGAACTGATAAGCGTCGTAGTCTGTACGTTGCAGGCTGAGATACTTCAGTTGCACTTAGATAGATGCCATCATCGCCTCGGTGAACCTTCAAATTTAAATGAAAATACTTTACTTTATTTGTTTGTGTTAATATTGCGCGCGTAAAAAGCATTTTGTGTGTTATTTTACGAACCCTGGTAATAATTAATTATAGTTGGATCCTGAGGTATATTAATATTATAAGAATGGGTGGCCATTTAAATCATGAAGTATAACTTGCACAACTCTTAGTACATTTTTTGTAACTGCATAGACAGATGGCGCCAGCTGAGGTACAGTGACAAGTTGGTTCTGGTTGATTGATCCCCGATTTTTGGGAAAAATACGATTTATGTGATCTCTAAACGTCTTTCGAAATATCTGAACTTAAACTTTAGTTTTCCCAGAAAATGGCGGTGCAAAATTATTATTTTTTTTTTTTACACCCTAGTGTATATGTGTCTCAAATGTACAGAATATTTTGGCCACTTGACTGCAGCGCTCTTACTTGTTTTAGTTATAGGTTCATTATTTCCTCTGTGTGGTCAAAATGAGGAAGTAATCTTATCTTGATCTTATCATATCTTAATTATAATTTGATTGGTAAGTTGATAAGAAATCACTTTTAAGGGGTATAGGCTGGGCGGAAAATTTTTTTAAAAATATTCTATTACTAACCATACGATTTCCATATGGAAACCTACTTTTTATTATGGTTGATGTTCTTTTTGACTCGAATAACATCTGTAAAATATGTACCCTCGGTACAGAGTATAAAAAAGGTGTGAGTGTCGCTAGCATTGACGAGTCTCTGATGTGAGACATGTTGCTTATTTTAAGAGCTTATCTTAATATCACAAGCACTCTCAATGGTATATAAATCAGCAAGGGCATATTTTCGAAAGAAGAAAATTAACGGGGAAGTAGAAATCCAGAAAATCCAGAAATCCAAATCCCCCCAAATCCAACCAAGTCTTAGTCCCATTTAGATCCCACTCAGATCCTACGCTAATCCCACTAATCCCAGATCCCACCAGATCCCACCTAGATCCCAGCCAGATCCCACCTTCCAGTTTTTCATTTCATTTGCTTTTGTCTGTGCTGTGCTGCGACGCAAACGTAGTTCACATGGGAAGCAGAAGCACAAAAATCAAAACCCGAAGCTGTGCTTTTGCTTTGCTGTGAGAATTTCGGAAGCATAGCAATAGCACATTTGAAATACTTTCGTAGCCGTGCTGCTGTGCTGTTGAAAAAGCATAGCACTCTAGCTGGGAAAGTTCAATAGCACACATATTTCAGCACAAATTTAGGGTAAAATTTTTTTGTTTTATAAGTATAGAATTAAAATAAACAAGTGAGAAAACCGGTCAAGCCCGACTATAACATACTCTGTACCCGGTGTATATGCTGAATGCGTCGCTGCCACTGTGCTCATCTCTAAGTTTTTTCTCTCTCCCTCCCTAGGAGGCGTCTTTTTTACACTTTTTCTCATAACTTGAGAACCGCCCATCCGATCTTTATCATTTCTTCGGCAAATCGATACATATTGCCAATGACTACCTATCTTTAGAAGGTACGAATCATCTATCTATAAAACTGTCGGAGATATGACGTTTTTATTTATATTTATCGCAATTAAAATTTCCTCAGATACGCACGTTATATTCTAAGCCCAAATCCAAATTTAATTGTTCTGTTAAACTCAACAGACCATTCTCCCTCTCTGTCAACACTGAATCAGTAATATATGAAAATATTTCAAAAGTAAAGACGGAATGCCTTTCGTGGCTCGCACTTGTGGCTAGTATGAGGAAGCTGCGTTTTGGCGGAAGACAGATTTAAAAAAAATCAACTTTTGTAATCCTTTGGGCAAAATATTCATACAATGTCATCACAAACCGTCATTTCAGTTAATATAGCCATGACCATCTGTCTCTCCGTATGAACAAACAGCTCTCAAAGATGTTAAAAGATAGAAGTTTATCATGTTTGGGACATATACTATTTTGCAGGCAGATAAATTTTTATTTTAATTCCAATCTTCGAAGGACTTTTTAAGTGCTTCAAATCATTTTTTTAAATAGTTTTTTGTAAGCTTGTTTAGCTTCTTCTTAGATGCTTTCTTTATATCCTCAATCGCGTCATAGCGTCGTCCTTTCATGGGCCACTTTAGTTTTGACAACAGAGACCAGAGAACAGGCCATTTCGATAGGGTCTCATCGGAATTAAAGCTCATTTTGTGGACTTTAATCAAATGCATTTTCAAATTGTATGTACGATTATTCTTGAGTTCCACTTGGCACAGATTGCACACCGCTTTTCCGATTTCTTCATTATTTGCGAAATGCTCCCAAACGTTAATAGATTTGCGTGGAGCCATTCTCAAAATGATTTTAATTAATTTATTTCTTCTGCTTTTAATTTGACACCGGCCTATTTTGACAGTATTTGTAATGATGTTCTGTGCTTGTAAAATATTTACAGCACAGTATTTCCGTTTCGTATTGCCATGTCATATTCCTTTAACAGGTAAAATGTTTTGCTCCAACATAACTCTGCCATAAAGAGAATCGTTTGTATAGACAGTTTTGTACCAGTACCATGATGCCATTCAACTTAGCGAGGAAAATTAGTTTTTTTCTTTCTATAGCGTCGTGAATGGCCTGCATTATGAATTCATCTAGGACTAGCAACTTTTCGTTTAAAAACATCTCTCCCGGAGCGCTGTTTTGCGCCGATGTAAATTCTTTATTCTTTGCTACCTCAGTGTTGTCGCAAGCTATTCTGCTGTCATCGACGGCCCGGTGAATCTTAATTCCCTTAAATCCCATTTTCAACGAATATTTTGAATAATACTTATGAATACTTTGCATAAAGGAGTCCAAAAGTAGATTTTTTTAGAACAGGTTCGAGTCCCGAAAGACATTCGGGGATAAATATTTTATACCAGCAATATTACGTACAGATCTCAGAAATGGTAAGAGCTGCAGGCATCCCATTTTGAATAAAGACTTACATCTGATAATTTCACCATCTTTTGTTTTATTTTTTGGTGGTACTAATTTTTTATTTTAATTCTATACTTATAAAACAAAAAAAATTTTACCCTAAATTTGTGCTGAAATATGTGTGCTATTGAACTTTCCCAGCTAGAGTGCTATGCTTTTTCAACAGCACAGCAGCACGGCTACGAAAGTATTTCAAATGTGCTATTGCTATGCATTTGAACTTCTTCGATGGTACATCTATATTAAAAGTTAAGTCAATGAATATTTTTTATTATATTTATGCTTCAGATAGAAATTTGAAAATTTTCAAGGCTGCAAACCTCAAAAATTTTAAGGTTGAAGGTTCGGTCCAGGGGTTCGGAACCCATTGTAAGTCTAAGGTCCCTGAACCCAAGGTTTTGGTTCGAACCTTGGTTCGCTTAAACATAGAAGAATAGTTTCGTTTTATTATTACATATTTTGTATTATAATACTTTATATCTACAAGCCCATTTCCCTGGCATCATTTCTTATCATTTTCATTTTCTTAAAACAAGGGCCGCCATACACCTCGCAAGCCCTGGCGACGGCTTTGTAACGCAAAGGAATAGTTTGCGCGTATTGGTGACGCCTACACAAAGCAAAACAAATTCATATGCGGGCTCTGTGTCTTGTTGTTATCGCGTTCAGACGTGCAACAACAGCATCATATGTGTCTCTCTTATCTCTTCCGATGTCTCCTCGCATACTCGAACGCAACAACAAAGCTGCTTATTCGTACGGCCGAACGCTTTCGCTATCCAAGGCGGCACGAGCCGAACTCAAGTGCGGAGGCTTGTTCTATTTCGTATGGTTGTTTTTGCTTGAAGTATATTTTGTGCATTTGTATTGATTTTGACGCGCTGGCATCTTCCTTCTGTGCACCCCTGTCTTAAAATTTTGCGTTTCCATTGAGAAATCGTCCTTTTTTTGCGTCTACTTTTTAAATTCAAATCAACATATTACTTTCTTTTTGCTTCCAGAGAGTGAGGACTTTTTGAAAAATATCAAATTCCTTCGACAATGTCGCAAAAGAAGGGCATAATGAAAAGGCAAATCATATGGAAGAAATAATATCACTTTCTTCATTTCTTTGGTGGAAATAGGCTATATACATAGTGTAATTGTAATCATCAAATTCCTCAGCTGAAATTAACAACTTTTGAGAACATCTTAAATTAAGCTAATAAGCTTTATAGTTGGTTTATTAAAGCTCTGACCCACTGTTAATTGATGTGGAAAGGTGACTAACTTTGTATAAAAGTAAATATTAAGAATCGCCGTTGTCCAGTAGGAAATGACAGATTATTATTTGTTGTAATTCTTATTAGTTCAGTCGAAGTCAAGTAAGACTCACCATCGCCTCTCTAAATCAACAAATTGCAATTCTTTAATTTCAAATGCAAATAATTAAAGTAGTTTCAATTAAATTATCAAGCTAAACCAATTTTAATTTAACTTCTTTCTTAGGAAATTGGAATTGGAGCCTTTGGTAAGGTCTATGAAGTTGTTGTGGATGGTGAGAGGAGAGCAGCCAAGACATGTATTCCGAGGCGCAATGAAGCTACCATCAATAAGGAAACTGCCCAGCTAAAACGAGTGAATCATAAGAATATTGTAACTGCATTTGGCATTCAACTGCATAAAGATGTCTCCTACTTGATTATGGAATACATGGAGGGTGGTTCAATGAAGGATTTGCTAGAATCAGTGCCCTTTAAATTGACAGATGTGATAGACTGGTTTAGCCAGGTGGCCGATGTGAGTTTTAAGCACACTTTTCTAGCATAAATTGAAATTATACAGTTTGTTTTCCCAGGGTCTGGCCTATTTGCATGGCATGAGACCCAAGCCCATGTTGCATCGCGATATCAAGCCGCATAATATTTTATTGTCTGGGGATTTAAAAATAGCCAAAATAGGAGATTTTGGCTTGTCCAGAGATTTGTCCAACACAATGTCCGATAATATTGGCAGTGCTTCCTATATGGCGCCAGAGGTTTGTTTTGTTCTGTGATTTCTATACATTAATTCCTGTCTTTAGGTTTTTGAATCAGGCAGATACACGGAAAAGTGTGATGTGTATAGCTTTGCGATTACTTTATGGGAAATGTTGGCACGCAAGCAGCCTTTTGCAGAGTACGACACCTCGGAAATGGTTAAAATGGCAGCACATATGGGTAGGTTCATTTTGATAATAAAAGAAAGCATAATTTAAGCCAAATATTCTCTTCTTTCTAAGGCAAACGTCCTTCATTTGAGGGTCTATCCTGCCACAGAAAATTAAAAAATTTGATAAGCGATTGCTGGCACAAACACCCACTTGCACGTCCAGCAATGGAGTTTGTTGTTAAAGACTTACGCAACACTTTAACACTTTATAAACAAATCGAAATGCCTCCGGATTTGTTGGCGGGCAATGTGGTTAGACATTTGGATGAGCAAATGGTTGTATCAGCAGAACATCAAGTTCGCGATTTTGTGCTTAATATGCAAAGGAGAAACACCAATATGGAAATGGATATGGATATTTCAAATGCATTGGACATATCCATTTTACAGTGGGCAGGGAACAGACCCTTAATTGGCATTGTCGACGACAGCAAATACAACGGCCAAATCCCTGAAGATCAATGGACTTGTGTAGAAGCTGCTATCGCCGGTGTGGCCTTGGAGTTACTTTATCAATATCCTGGTACAGCCCCCTCATGTCCCAGCATCGGTTGGTTGAGAAACAGCATTAGGCTAATGCTGTGCGAGAACGAGAGATCGTTGGAGTTGTTTAAAATCGCAATTGGCAAGATTGGTGTGGTTTATCCGGGTGCGAAATTGCGTGTGGTAGATGCCGAGGATTTACGTTTGGGACCAGAGGCAACAGCCATGCTACCAAAACAACCCTCCGAGCCCAGATCGATTCTAGAGATGATGAGTATATGGAATCCACTTGTGCCCACAAAGAACTGGAAGGTTCTGGATATTAAGGAATGCGCTCAAAGCGAAATACAAGTGATATTTCGTATAGACAATGATTCGGTGGAGCATCTAAGGAAGTGCAATGGTATATTGAACTATGGTTTTAAGACGGTTAGGCTAAGAGTGTCCCAAGTGTACACAAAGTTGTCAGAACTAAGCCTAGAATTTAAGCCGCTTTCCAGCGGAGCACAGCTATATAATGTGCAGCCACATGCGGCATTACTAGAACATCCTCGCTATTTATATGAAGAGTTGCCACCGTTTAACGAAGGTACGACAACATATCGTAATCTACTACTTTGTTTGCTTTGTTTCATTTTGCCTTGTTCGTATTGGAGACGATAAACGATTAGCTTTCCCTTTCTGGCAAACTTTGAAGCTAAATATCAGCAAATCAAATCAAATAAATCGATTGAGTTGCATTTTTTGTTTATCTCCATATATCTCCAATAAACTGAACTTAAACCTAATCTGTGTTTTAAACTAAATATTTTAAGTGGCTTAGCCCCTTCTGAAAGAAAAATTAACAATTGATCATTTAAATGGTTATAGTTCGCTAGAAATACAATAGCTGTCATAACACATACAACAGTGTAATGTGCAAAAAACATTAAACAAATTCACATAAATAACACATAC
>JAEIFU010001718.1:0-60022 GCA_018904235.1 Lordiphosa stackelbergi | reverse complement strand
CAATAGTTTTAGACAAAGATTTTAGGAAGACGCGTTGAGTTATGTGCTCATTGGTCATTCGGCTATTGTGTCACTTTTTACAACCGATGCCAATCGTTCCCATGGCACGGAGCTTCCCGGTGTAATAATATATGACAATGCCAGGTCAGAAGGCACTGGCAATGCGTCTTTCTCTGCAATCAGAACTTTATTCCAATTGTACTCCAATAATTTATTCTCCTGTCCTGGTGGTTGTTGAGATATCATGGCAGTATTGTGATCAGCGAGGAGCGATCCTTCAAAAATTACCACGTCTTCAGATGTCCCGCACACTTGTGTTTAAAGGAGAACAATGTGTGTGCAGCATGACTATAGGCGACTGCCACGGTTTGACGATATTAAGTCGTCATGCCTGATCTGTGGTATTCACTTACTGTTTTCAAAATGAGAGGAGCATTTCAGCCTAGCATCTCCATGACTTGGGATTAAGTGCTCCTTTATGTTTGTTGAGTTGCCATGGTCCTTACAACTTTCTGCACAGTTGACAGTTAATAAAACTGCTTTTTAAAAATTGTGCCTTACATGTCCAGAGCACAATGTGACTGAAGGAAAACAAAAACAAAAATATCCCCGAAAAAATAATAATATTTTTTGACAACCCTACTATTTATATTTTTAAGCTAAATGTGCCTACTTTTTTAGTTATTTTTTTGAGCAATTGTCATCATATTCGAGAAATGATAGAACTGAAAGGCAAAATGAAGTGACAATTCGTATGGAAGAAATGATATAATTTTATTAATTTCTTGTCATTCATGAAATGAAGCGTGTTGTTCAGTGGAAACAGGCTATTAAAATGTAATGTTATTACTTTGCTCCCATTTTTATGGTTACTATTTTATCCACTTTTTTGCATTTTTTGTAGCTGGGATATTTGAGAATATCGCCCCCAAAAGATTTTGTGAAATTCGAAATACTTTAAAATATGTATATATTTTAAACGAACAATGTCTTAGCTAAAACAAAGAAATTTTTGAGTAAATAAAGCTCTAGGAAATAACGTGGTTCTTTATTTGAATAGTTACACGTTGTCGCCAAAGATCGTATTGATTATTAATCGATAATAACACTAGTTTACAAAATAATAAAAAATTTTGCGATCCCGAACGTTTGGAAGCAATTTCTTATGTAAGTCCCCCGCTGAGTCCAAAAATCCATGTGGAATTTTTTGAGTGGGCAGTTCTCAATCACTTGGAAAAGCTAGATTTTGATTCTGAAAAAGTACCTTTAGAAAAATGTGTATATCTTCAGTATCGATTCATTGATTATGAAATGGTAATGCTTTCTTGAAAGGTAATTGGATGCCCTATCATTCATTCTTGCCACTTCTTAATCCGATTGCTTGACTTCGGCATTATAAAACTTATCGGCAACATTGCATTAGAATTAATGAATTTTTTAAAAAGCTAGATTTAAGTCCGATTTTCACCACGAAAAAGAAAAAAATTGTGCAATTATTTTGTTGATGGTCACTAATTTATCTATTAAAAATACAGCATACATAATTCATTAAAATCCGTTCCAAGAATATAGAAGTTATTTGCATTTAGTAAAAAGGAGCTTTCAAGTTCATACCAAATTGACTTGGTTTAAAATGTTTACTGTTCGTCGTAGGAGGCATAGTTAAATTTCAAACTTTGCTATTTAAGGGCTACTATGACCTGCCAAATATTTTGTGGCTTCCTATTCATTTTTGTGATTAAACAGTTGAAAAATTGAATTACTGGGGTAAAAATGAATTAATAAAAATGACAAAAATAAGAAAATGTATCTTCGGCCGGTGATAAAGCTCATTGAATTATGTAAATGTCGTTGAAATTGTTAGCGGAATTAATTTAATATACTTAACGCTATAAGCGTTTCTCCATTTATTAGTATAATTTTTGCATTCAATTTGACGAAAAAAAAAAGAGGTCATAAGTAGCCCTTAAATAGAATAATTTGAATGTTAACTAATGCCACTCCGACTAACACAAAAGCAATCAAACTTAATCAATTTGCATGAACTTAAAACTCAATTTTTTACTTAATCGTAATAACTTCTATAATCTTGGACGGATTTGAATGAATTATGTGGCGTTGTATTTTAATAGATAAATCTTTAGTAACTAAAATAAAAATTTTTACACAATTTTTTTCGTGGTGAAAATCGCACTTAAAATCTAGCTTCTTTTTAAATTCATTAATTTAATGCAATGTTGCCGATAAAATTAAACGCTGAATCAACCACCGGTTAAGAAGTTGTGTATGAATGAATGATAGGGCGTTCAATTACCCCAAGAAAGCATTACCATTTCAAAATGAATAAATGATACTGAAGATATACATTTTCTAAAGGTACTTTTTTCCAGAATCAAAAAACTAGCTATTCCGCGATTTCTCGAAAACGGCCCCCACTAAAAATTATTTGGACTGGGATTTTTGGACTCAGCGGGGGGATTTACATATGAAATGACTGTCAAATGGTCGGGATCAATGCTGTAAACTAGTGTAATCGAAGGCTATCCTACACAATGCTCAGATTGACTAAACCGCTCAGAAACTGAGCTGCGGCCGCATCTAAAGAAGGCAGAATGGCACGCAGAACAAAGAGAGCTGCTCCTGAAAACAGTTTTATTGAAGTTGAGGAAGGACCGCAGTATGCAGCTGGCATTACCGACTAATATCTGAAAGTATATATCTGTAATATTTTTGGTTACTTTCAAAGCAACTTTTTCGGACTGCCTAGCTACTTTTCTCTAGTTCTACTAAACCGATTTTAATTTAATAATATGCAATCGACGCAGAATCGACGCACCATTCTAGAACTGCATTTTTTCATTTTTGATCGCATCGAAGCAGTAAAATTTGTTTGATTACTTTAATCTGTTTGTAACATAATAAAATAAACAGAATTGGAAAAACTCTTCGCGTTTTTTAAATAAGATTTTTTTTTAAAAGGTCCATAAAAACAACCTCGACATGGATAATACCCCCTTAAAACTTACATACTTTTCCATACGTCCCCCCTCAGAAACACAGGAACAGTCTTAAACATTTCTTTCTGATGAGTAACGGGTATACCGAAGTCGGTTAGAGCCGACTTGAAATTAACTATATTCAACTATAAATAAATTAACAACATTTATATACCGTCTTGACTTCAAGAGTCAAGGCTATTAAGTACTTTTTTCGCTCAAGTAAGGGGACAATCCGACTTTAACTTTCGCTCTCTTTTGTTTTTATATTTATGACAAAAAACTAAATCGATATTGCTACTTCCTTTTGTATACAAGCCATATTTAATAACTTTTCATTACTAAAAACATCTTTTTTTCAGGTAATGGAAAAACAATTCCTGCTTACGATTTTTTAATATCGTAATTGTAACTTGGAATTATAATTTCATAATTTTATCATATTTCCAGGTTACATTTACGATTGTTAAAAAAATCGTAAGACAGAATTATTCTTTACCTGAAAAATGTTGTGAATCTTATGAGTGAATATTCCAAAATTTAATTCATTTTAAAATTACTTAGATAATTGTAACTGTTAAGGGTGATTATTAAGTAATTGTGCTTGAAATGTTAAATTATTATGTATTTGTTGGTGAAAATGGTGATTTTTTACACATCAAGTTTGGAAAACACCAAATTTAATTGTTTGCTGATCAAGGTGACAGAACCCAAGCTAAAAATAGCAATCATTTAATTGAATTATGGATATATAGATTCCGGCATTGATCTGAGAATCTCTCGATTCCACTGAGATCTTAACCTAAAAGAGTGTGGCGAATGGTATTCTGGAAAAAGTCAAAGAGCGCTCTTCAATTATTTTTCAACTTTTGACAAAAGCGGACACTGCTTATATTGCATCTGTTTTAATTGCGGTGGTTTAATTGTCTTGGAAAAATTGCTTTTCATGGTCGGGAATCTGATAAAATTCAGCAAATCGTTATAGCGGAGCAGTGGAATATGTCTTGACACATAGAAATACAATAGACTCAAGAGAACATGCAGTTGCCAAACCTGAATTCTATAATTTCGACGAACCCGGTAGGGTAATAAAAATCTTTTTGCAATTTGATGACTTCTTGTTGCGGTGTCCAGGTAACCAGATGAAGAGGACGCGAAATTAAATTAAAAAAAATTAAAATTTTTATATATAGTTACCTGTTTATTGTCAAAGTTTTGCATTTGGCTGGCTTGAAGTCGGTGGAGAGTTACAAATTAATGTAATCAACACAAATCAACAGATATTAATTACAACAATTTGGAATAGCAATTGGTATGTCCGTCGAAGATAACCACATCTCCTTGTCAGCGGATTTTTGTATTGCATATTCACATTTAAGCGACCACTCAGACTCTCTTTTGATTGTAAGGTCGGCGAATAACGCCGGGGATTTCAATTTATCCACTTCAAATTTTAATTTTTTTAATCTTTCGTAAGACCGAAAAATTTGCAATTTCGCAATGGTTTGATCTACAACTCTTATATATTTAAAAAAAAAAATAAAATTGGCTATACCAGCCCCCAAAGCGCCCAAGCCAAGCTTCTTTCAATCTCTTGCAGTGTGTGCTTTAAATGTTGCGCTCAAGAGAAAGGGACCAATAGTTTAACGCCGAGTCCGAACGACAAAGTTTGAGAATTTGCTTTTTCATAACTAGTTAACTTCAAAGCTGGCGCCAATAGCTATTTTCTAGATAAAGAAAAAAACTTTTTTATTAGATGTTTCGAGGCGGGATCGAACCCACGACCTCCCGCCAGCAGTCCAGCACACTAAATATTCAAATGAAAATTAGGCAATTTTCGTGGTTTTTGGTCTACACCTCTTAAAGATGAGTCTTTAATTGGCATTTACCCAAACTTCATTGTAATCTTAAATCCTTTGAATATTTGGAAAATTTCGCGATGTTTTTGACCATTGGACTTCTGTTTACAAACACCTGCATTGCCATCAATCATCAAGCGATTAATAATAATTTTATATTAATTTTGCAAAGTCTAAGAAGGAAAAACTTTTTGCTTTCAATGCATGTAGCCGCATACCCAAATTCCAAGCGACGCTCTGGCCTCTTTAAAAGTATGTGTGCAATTACAACCATGCAATGAGTGACACTTTCGCTGCTCCGTGGGGACTTCATTAGTGGTATTATTAACGAACCACCCGCAGTTTCGCTTACATTATTTTGCCTGGCTTTAATGCATTTCAATTAACTAATTTATTTTCATAGAACACAATTATCTTGATATTGTATGAAATTAGTACAGGAATGGGAAGCTAACATTTATCCATATGGGTCATTCTTTTTTATAAACCGAACAGTTAAACAATTTTTTATTTTCATTTTAATACAAAAATCTGAAATTAGATCTCAACAAAAAACTAGTTGGGTTTTGCACAAAATTTTTTTGTTAATTTTATAAACAATTTCAAAAATCGTCAAAAACGGAAAAAATGGAAAAAAGGGCATCTTTTTATTTGTTTATAACTTAAAAAATCATAACTTTTAAACTATAAAAGTCTCCATCTTTTGAAAACACCAAAATTCAAGTTATATTTAGGGCAATAAATTGTTTATCCTTAGAAGCAATATCATGGTGGTTAACACTTAGAAAAAAATTATTTTTGCTAAAAATTACTTAATATTATTAAATAATTTAAAATCTTTAAAATTATAATTTGAGTAGCTACAATAAAATACTTTTCAGCAATATCAACTTGAAAGCTGTCCGATAAACCAAACCTGAGAAATCACGTTTTTAAAAAAACCCTTTTTTCCTTTTTTCCGTTTTTGACGATTTTTGAAATTATGTATATAATTAACAAAAAAATTTGTGCAAAACCGCAAACTACGTTTTGATGGGCATGTCGAGATCTAATTTCGAATTTTTTTATTAAAATGAAAAATAAAAAATTTTTTTACTGTTCGGTTTATAAAAGAATGACCCATATTGACCATGCTTTCATTATTCTGAGATCAAAAACTGAAATGTACTTCAATATTTACTAAAAATATGTTCATAAATTTAAAGTTCTAAGTTTTAATCTCTCTTGAAAAAATAAAACCCCGGACAACAGTTAAAAAATAGTCGTCACACGGAACAACCCACTTAAACGTCTCAATTATAAAATAGTATTAATATCAGAGTTTTTCAAGTAAAAGCCAATTGATCCAAAGAAAATAACAAGCTTTCCATACTTTTTTGACCTGAATCAACTTTAACAACTGTACTCCTAGTAAAATTAACTAGAAATATTTGTCAACTTTTCTTTGTTTTAATAAGTTACTGCTACTACAGTAACTTTACCATAGAATTAGTAACTCAGACGTGATTTTTCATCTCATACTTTGCTTTTGCAGCAATTTACTGTACCTACAAGTTAATCTAACCGCACATTTAGCATAACTTTTTGAATGTGTTTGATGCACCGATTAACTGTTCCGACGGCAAATCTAACCGCGAAAATTGTTGACTTAGCAAATTTCAGTTGGTCTTTTATAGAGCACTTTAACCGAATTAGAACTTGAGAATTCCTAGTGGTCTCATTTATGCGATATTCATGAAATTTTTGGTGCATATGTTTAGGCAGATTTAATTCAAGTAATATGTTAGAGGCGTTGCTTTCAATGGGCGCGTAGCGTAAGTGGTAAAGATGTGCTTCCAATCGTGTGGAGAACAATGGGCACGAGTTCGAGTCCCCCCAGAGTAAGTAAACATTTTTCAAGTTTAATAAATATTTGTTTAATTCCAACAATTGTTTCAGAACCAAATTTGGTGATTGCCAACTTGTGACAGCTAAAACAGTATCCCACCCTACTGTTGTACAGTTGTGTAACAGCTGTCAAATTACCAATTGTATGGTAAAATTACTGTGTCATCAGTAAATATTACTTTAAATGTGGGTTGGCGCATTTATAAACGAGATTTTCGGTTAGATTTACTATAAATAGTAAGTCTTACGTAAAGGTTTACGTGAAAGTTACTCTACAATTTGGATAATTTTGCCAACTTTGTGGGTTGGCGCATTTCCAACCCACAATATCGGTTAAATCTACCCACAGATTTTTGTTTGTACTGTGACCACATTCAGTATCCTTTTTAAACCCAGTCCGTTTTAATGTAAGCTGCATTGATTAATGTTACAGAAATTCCACGAAGTTTTGATTTTGTTCATTAGATAAAAATTAGTATTATAACTTAAGCCATTCTTGGACTAAATTTCGCGAATCTGCTTAAAAGTTTTTATACCCGTTACTCGTAGAGTAAAAAGGGTATACTAAAGTCGTGCAAATGTATGTAACAGGCAGAAGGAATCATTTCCGACCATATAAAGTATATATATTCTTGATCAGCATCAACAGCCGAGTCGATTTAGCCTTGTCCGTCTGTCCGTCCGTCCGTCCGTCCGTCTGTCTGTATGAACACCTAGATCTCAGAGATGGTAAGAGATAGAGGTTTGGCATGTATGGGACAAATGCTTCTTTTATCTGCACGCAGATCAAGTTTGTTTCAAATTTTGACCACGCCCCTCCCGCCCCCCGCAATTTGGATAAATGCTATATCTCCTACAGTTTTAAAGATAGAGGATTCTTAATTCTTCTTTAGAGATAGTTAGTAATTAGCAAAATAAATCGATTTGCCGAAGAAATGATCAAGATCGGATGAACGGTTCTCAAGTTATGAGCAAAAAAGTGATCCAAGCCCTCCCCGCTACCACACCAAACATGTTGCATACTTTTTGGATGGTCACACTCAGGAAAGCGGGAACACTGTTGAACATGTTTTTTCATGAGTAACGGGTATATCGAAGTCGGTTAGAGCCGACTTTAACTTACGCTCTCGTTCTAACTAAGTCCCATTTTTCGACTGATGGTTCTATGGTAATTACATGAAATAGTCTTTCGATCCGGTCGGTTCCGACATGTAAGCAGCGTGTAAATTATACGACGAACACGTTCAAAATACAATTCAACAATATCAATCCGAGACCTGTCCGATAACGAAACCTGAGAAATCAATGTTTTTAAAAATTACTTCCAGTTTTCTGTTTTTTTCCGATTTTTAAATTTTTTTATAAAACTAACCAAAAATAATTTGACTAAATTATCAAATTACGTTTTGGTGGGCATGCTAAGATCTAATTTCGGATATTTATACCCTTGCATTGGTTATATTAATTTTTTTCACATCTTTGTCAGACCACAGGGCCGACACAGCCCTCGCCCATCTCTAGAAAGTACCTAAGTTTAAACTGCACAATGTGCAGAAAAAAGTAGAAAACAATAACAATATTTCGCAATATTACAACTGCTGTACAGATAACAATTAAAGTAAATTAACAAAGAGTTGAAAAATTTTGAAATCCCGTCTGTAAGTTCGGAGTAAAATTACATTACACCATCAACTGTATGCACAAGTATTTATGTCAGCGCGTGCACTTCAAGTGTGATACTCAGAGCTTTGCGGTCTTTAAAAGGATTTCGTATGCAGAGATTGAGTGAATTCATAAAATATGAATACGAATGGAATAGAGGCGAATGCACACAAACCAACTCTTGTCTTTATGCCTGCCATAGTCCCTGTGTCTTGTTCATGGCACAAAACCATTCGTACCCATCCTATCTCAACCCACACACATGCACCCTCGCACATACATTGTGAATCCTTGAATTAAGAAACAATCATAATAATCGCACTCAGCGCACGTAATTATGAAATCCACAGCGTGGGGCCGGGGCCAGCCCTGGCCGTAAGCGGCGTTGCAAACCCCCAACCTCAGTCTCCGCAGCAAGTGCCGCGGAAAGTGCACAACGACATTATGTTGCGCTCTGCCGCGCTAATGCAATGGTCTATCAGCAGCCTTAACAGCAACAGCCAACGCCAGCGCAATGCGATAAGAGGCAGAGAGAGAAAGCACAAATTGGAGATCGAAGGAAGGGCTGGGGCGCGTTTGGATGTAATTCCACAGTCATCATTAGTTGTTGAGCGCTGCTAATGCACCGGAGCTCTGAGGCTGGAGAAAACGGGCAGCTATCGCGGCTGCCTCTGCAACAAAAGCGTCTGTCAGATGCAATTCGAGACCAAACGGATGAAATTGTTTCATGTTACACAATAAAATTCTAAATGAAACCAAAACAATGGCAAAGTAAATAAATGCGGGAGCTCAGCGAAGACTCGAAATAAAAATATTTATTACACATATCCATACTTGAATAATTTCTATCCACATACATATGCTCTTTAGTTTTGTACGCTGCCTTGAAAAATATCGTATTTGATATCAACATTAAAAGTTCCTTTGAATCAACAAATACCAGTTGATTTTTAACGTTAAGTTTTTTAGATTAAGATGAAGATTTATTAAGCTCGTTTAGTGCTACAAATAAATTAAAAAAAAAAAAAAATTTTATATTTTATTTTATCATATAAAAAAAAAAATGAAAAATATTACTCTGTCTTCGTCCGTCTGTCCGTCCGTTGTCGTACGAACAAACAGATCTCAGAGATGGTAAGAGATAGAGGTGTGACAAAATGGACAAATGCTTCTTATACTTGCAGGCAGATCAAGTTTGTTTTCAATTTTTGCCAGCCCCCGCAATTTGAAAAAACGTCTGTATCTCCCACAAGTTTAGATCGTACCCCTTCTATAGATAGTTAGTTGATAGATAGTTGGATAAAGATCGGATGAGCGGTTCACGAGTTATGAGCAAATAAGTGAATCGCCTGCCACCCCGCCAATAGCCGAGTGGATTTAGCCATGTCCGTCTGTCCGCCTGTCCGTCTGTCTGTATGAACGCGTCGATCAGAGACCATAAGAGATGGAGGCACAAAGGTTTGCATGTACCGGTGTAATGCACTACAGAGGAGTTTTTTGTAAGCCGCAAAAAATGTTGGCGCTGTGCCTATTTCAGGCAGCTAGAACGTATGAGTCAGTGTTCTTTTTTTTTTTTTTTTTTGATATAGGGGAAAGCATTGAAAGCCTCAAAGTGTGGGACTTGGAGTTCCTCACCCACCAAAACCACCCCTATTCTCCGATTCCCTCTTGCGGTATCACCGCTAAGTATCACTTCACAAGGGGAAGATGGCATGAAAGCCTCAACTAGATCTATGTCTAGGATTTGTATTTAAATTTCGCTGTCTTTCAGCGTGAAGCAAGGTCTTGATAATTTCTGCGGAATGGTCTCCCAATGCCTATCTTAACTCTTCCAGTTCTGCAGAAAAATCTCGGACAGACAAAAAAGACATGCTCTTCATCTATGGACCGCGCACAGTGTGTGCAAAACGGATCCGTCTCGTGCTTAAACTAAAAATATTTAATACCATGGTCCGTTAGTAGCTGCGTCAAATAGAGGTTGGTTGTCCGTGTTTTCTACCTATCCACGGCCGAATGTCCACTATCAGTCTCCTTGTCCAGCTGACGTTGGTTGTAGACATCCACCTCGTTTGCCACTGTGTCATTGTAGACTCCCGTCGCGACTCATCTGTAGGAGGGCTTCTACTTTCTGTCGCTAGTAGGTCGAAAAAATTAAAAAGAGAAATGGAGTCGATTTTTTTGGCATAAAGTCAAAAAAAAAGTTGGTGATTTGTGGAAAAATTGATTTATTTTTTTAAAGAGTATATCCCAGCGGTAATAGAATCGAATAATTTTATTATGAAATGCAACCCTATAGATTTTTGAAGCCCTGAAAAGTCGTTACATTCATTTAACTCCGCATTTGGCTTTTGTTGTGGAAAAATTCTTGTCTAAGTTTTTGCCTTCAAAATAAACGAGAATTGATTAAAACAATTGAAGTAAACTATGAGGAAAATAATGTCCAAGGTATGTTTAATGCAATTTCGATTCAGTTTTTTCTATACATGTGCTTTGTCCTCTCTTTTATGTGTTTTTGTTGTGTGTTGTTTTAGGCGATCTTAACTTCTAAATAATTCTGTTTCGTGAGTAAAAGTTTGGTGGATTGTCGTGGATTGTCGTAACTGTTAATGCAATATTGTTCATTAAAGTGTCTTCATTACGATAGTCTAATTGGTTTAACCACGAATTTTCAAAAACCCGCGAAATCAAGATTTTTCAGCCCACTTCGAGTTTGAGCATTAAGAATTGATTGAAAAACGCATGCGAAAAGAACGAAAAGCAGTTGTCAGAATAATATGCACGACGTTTTTCATTAAGCTATGGACTCTCGCGATCCACTGATCTCTAGTTTATTTTTAAATTAAAGAAAGCCACAAAATAAAAAGATACCTCTTCCGACTTCCCCCTTTTACATTGTTGTAGTATGGACCCTCTTTGTGATGAAGATAATACTGTTGATACCGATTCGGATAGATCCGATATTGAGAATAAATACTGTTTACATTTAGATTCTGAATTTAATGATTAAAAATATACACCTAATTAAAGTTGTGTTAAAAGATTAGCTTCTGTAAATATTGCATTTATTACATCATCAAAATCAGCTAGATTCATGCTAGTCGGCCCGATCGGTCATATGGCAGCCATTTATAAAAAAATAGTCTGTTGAACAAAATTGGTTAGGGACACCTCGAGAGCCTAAAATACGTGTATAAACAGAATTACAGCTCAATAGTTTGAAAAACAACAAAGTTAGTGAAAATCGGCCAGATCATTTATATGGCAGCTATATGAAATAATAGTCCAAATTGAACCAAATTTGGTAGGATACCTTGGGAGCCTAATATACGTGTATAAACTGAATTTCAGTTCAATAGTTTAAAAAACCACAAAGTTAGTGAAAATCGGCCAGATCGTCTATATGGCAGCTATATAAAATAATGGTCTAAGGTGAACGAATATTTGTAAGTCGCCTTGGGGGCCCGAAATATGAGTATAAGCCAAATTTCGTGCAGAAAAATCTTATATTAAAAATGTTGACACAAAAAAATAAACTTTGGTACAATTGTGCACTGTTCGGAAACCACTTATCACTCGGAGGGCACATCTTCTGTACGCGTCTTTACATCCACGGCTGTATGAAGGGACCGCCATCGCAGGGGGGCCCATATTGGCGATGCATATAGTATGATTGACCTGACCACATAAACAGCCATCTGCTTCGCTGTCGAGGTCCGCCAATGTTCGCCATTATGTCGGTTAATGCATTAATGGCTTTAACTGCCTTCTCTTCTACGTACTCCGAGTGGCTTTAAAGCTGAGTCTGTGGTCTAACATTACACCCAAGTACTTTATGGCCTCCGTCGATCTTATCAGTTGCTCTCCGACTCTCACACTGGCAGTTTCTACGCGTTTCCTACTGCTTATGAGGACAGACTCGGTTTTGTGGGGAGCCAAGCTTAGCCCATTTGCGAGCCATTCAGTGACTTGTACCACAGTCTCAGAGGTTTTAGCCTCTACGTCACTTAGATTTTTAGCCACTGCCGTGATGGCGATGTCGTCTGCGAAACCTATGATTTTCACTCCTGCCGGCGTGTTTAGGCGGAGAACTCCGTCGTACATTACGTTCCACAACATCGGCCCTATAACCGGAGCCCTGTGGAACGCCGCCTGTGACCCGATGTGTCTTCCGCCCTTCCGACGTATCATACAGCAGTGTTCGGTATGCAAAATAAGTGGCCACCAGCTGCACCAGGTATTTGGGTATGCGGAGCCTTACAAGTGCTTGAAGGATCTTGGTCCAGTTAGCAGAGTTAAAGGCATTTCTGACGTCTAATGTCGTGACTAGGCAGTAATTTTTTGTCCCTCCTTGCCATCTTTTCCCAGCGGAGGCATCACGAGCTATCTTCACTACAGTCGAAATGGCATCAATCGTGCTACGTCCCTTTCTGAAGCCGAACTGATAGTCTGAGAGGCCGTGCCTGGTCAAGAGTTCGTTCTCAAGGCGATTGCAAATTATTCTCTCGAAGAGTTTGCTGATTGTGTCCAGCATGCATAATGGTCTGTATGCCGTGGGATCCTCTGCGTTCTTGTCGCCTTTTGGGAGTAGAACCAATCTTTGGAGCTTCCATCTCGGTGGGAAAACACGTTCGCGGATGCAACAGTTGTATAGGTCTGCGAATATCTCTGGATAGGCTTCGACGATAATTTTTATGGCTCTGGTTGGGATCCCATCTGGTCCCGGAGCCTTATCTGCACTTACGCGCGATAGGGCCGCACGTACCTCATCTGCATCCGTGGTGTGTTCAGGTTCCTCATCCATGTCTGTCCATGTCGTCGCTTGAATTTCCGGCTGGAGCGGAAACAGGGTTTCGACGATACTTCCTAGTTGCGTTGGGCACGTGGGTGTGGGCCGTCTCGCAAGCTTTCCCATTACCACCTTGTAAGCCTGACCGAAAGGCTGGTCCTCGGCGCCTCGTCGCAGAGCTGTTTCCAACAGTTTGCTTTACTGCGCTTAATGGCTTTTTTTAGCGCGGCGCGGTGTGCTTCAGCCTGGTGTTTGGCCTGTAGGTCCAATGGTCTTCTCCAGCATCGCTTCATCGCCCGTTGATACCGTCTTCTCGAGCTGTGGCAGTCCATGCGAGATTGCTCGATTTCTTGGCTCCACCAATGTACGGGTTTGTTTTTGTTTCCGCCTCTCTTCTTGCGTGCCATTGCTGCGTCGCAAGCTCTCTCCATTGCCTGAGCCAGGCAGATTGCGCGCTGTTCTGCAGTTCCTTCGATTTGGGAGCCGTCCATCATTGCCAGCAGTGATGCTGTATCAATGGACTTATCGCACCATCCGGTGTGCACTGGATGCTTGATGTAATGCCTTCGCTGGGATCCGATGTTGCTCACTATAGCCTTGTGGTCGCTATGGGTATAGTCGTCGGAGACCTCCCATGTCATATTCCTCGCTAGGCACGGGCTGGCGAATGTGAGATCTATTATTGATCCCCGTCCTGCCTTTGAGTAGGTCTGTTTCGCTCCAGTGTTTAGCAATACTACGTTGAGAGACGCGAAAGCATCCAGTAGGATAGTTCCTCGGGCGTTTGTCCTGCTGCTTCCCAAATCTACCGCCCATGCATTGAAGTCCCCAGCTATGACGGTCGGCGCATGGCTGCGCGAATCAGTCGCGATCTCATCAACGATTCGCTCGAACTCATCGAGCTGGATGCTGGGGGCTATGTAACAGCTATACCAGTATATGTCTCCGCACCTGGCTCTAACATATCCTACTGCTGTTTTGCGCTCGCTGAGCTGCAGAGGTGTTCTTCCGCAGCTCCAAATCGCTGCTCCATACGTTTGGTTTTGGATCCAAACGCTGTCTGGCATGGCTTGGTATGGCTCGCATATAAGTGCCACGTCTATTCCTTTGACTCGCACCGTTTGAGTGACAAGGTCTTGGGCCGCTCTGCAGTGGTTCAGATTAAGTTGGAGAAACTTAATTTGAACGGTCGCTTCTCACTGCCTTCTGGTACATCGGGCAAGCCCAGTTGAGGGTGTTGTGCCCAATGTTCTTTGCCCCGTTTCTCACACAGAGGATGCACGCAGGTTTATTGGTGCAGCTTTTTGAGGCATGGTTTGTGCCTCCGCAGTTGAAGCATTGCTTTGACGCATCATGTGCGCTTCTGCACCTAGACGCTATGTGTCCAAAATCTAAGCACTTAAAGCATCTTCTTGGGATGATTTTTTGCCGCACTCTGCATACTGCCCATCCTATGCGTATTTTTGCCTTTGCTAGCAGTTTATCTGCTACCTCTTTGGAGAGGAGCATACTGGCCGTCTGGGTACCTCTGTATGCCTTGCGTAACTTGGGAACTGCTTCTACCGGAATATCTCCCTCAATATTGGCAAAGACTGCCTCTAGCACTTCTTCGCCAGTGGTCCATTCCGATATGTCCCTCACCTCGATGGAGACTTTATCAGAGATTGCCTTCACTGTCGCTTTTTCTCCCATGGCTTCTTCCACTGCCTTGCATAACATTGCGGTTGCTTCATCGCCTGATTTGCTCATTTGCATGAGTAGTTCTCCGTCAGCTGTACGTCTTATTCCGCATACCTTATCCCTGTAAGCCTGGAGCGCTTGGTCGGACTTAACTGCCTTGAGAACTTCCGCATATGAGGCTGGGTCCTTGCATTTTACAAGGAGCGCATCTGGTCTATTGCCTTTCTCTGGGGGTTTCCTCGACCTGGGTTTGGTCTTCTGCCAGCTTGAGGCCCGCACCTCCGCCGCCGCCTGTTTACAAACCTCCTGAACTGGCTGCTGTACTGGCTCTAGGGGTAAGGGCGATAACTCTTTACCTGCTTGTGTCACGGTGGCTTCTTGTGCCTGTTGGTGCCTCTGCCTTCTACTTGTGTTTGCTGCTTTGGGTCTGCGCTGTCCGCGCTGCTCTGGAGTCGTTTGAGTGGCACATTGTTTTGTCCCTCTCTGAGTTGAACTGCTAGAGCTCTTATTGCTGACTTTCCGCGTAGATTGCGTAGTCGCTATTGGTAGTAACACTGGTGGCGCCTGTGGCGAAGTCTGGGTTGACGTACTGAGGCCATTTCCCAGGTTCCTTTTCCGTCAGATGCGTTTTCTTGGCTTTTTGCCATAAGCCTGGCGCTTATCTCCGTATGCAGCTCTTTCATTTGGGCAAATGCATCTCTGTTCGCTTGGGTAATGTGGCGTACTGCTTTTGGCCTTTTATCCGCAAATGTTTGGATCAGCTCATCGATTAGCAGTCCCAACTCGTCGGACAGGTCTATGGTGCTTTTTCGACCCTCAGCTTTTTGACTTAGCCTTTTGCGGGCTGCCTGGGCTTGGGGTGTCCCTGCTTCTCTTTGGGGTTTCCATTGCATCAGTTATTTTCAGTCGCCAGGAACTGAAAAACATTCTCCGACAAGATTGGGGTGCAGTGGCTGGCTCTGCTCCCGGTGGCGACCTTGCGATTTTCGTACGCGTTTGGAAGCTGGCTAGCAGCTCCGCTTCCGCGCGTCTGGCATCATCAGCACTTGTAGCTTTACTTGGAGTAGCGGACAAGTGATCCTCCGCTATACCAGTGGGTTCCGAAGTAGGGTTTTGGGCCGCCATGGTTTCTGCCCTGCCTGCCACAAGACTCTAATAGGGAATCCCTCGATGGCCAGAGGTTTCCCTCGGCGTTGTTGGCGTTGGGGGTTATACCGCCCCTACTCGGTCACCAGTGCCCCGTTGTGATGAGCACCGCTGACGCGGAGGGGTTGGTGTTTCGTCGGTTCCTTGACTGTTCTGCTCTTTTCCCTACCAGAGCCTTGGAGGCGCTTTAATGAAGTTTCCAAGCTACTAGCCGGGTCGATTTATGATGCGATCCGAGTAGGGGGAATTAGGAAAAAGATAATATAAACTTAAATGTTTAACCTATGGACCAACAGCCAACACCAGAGTAACAAAAAAAACACAAAATAAAAAATTAAAAATAAAAAAAATATTTGTTCTTCCTCTAGGACTCGAACCCAGGTTGCCGGCGCAAGAGTTTGGAGTCAGTACCACTAGGCCTCCAGGGCCGATGGTTGACTTCAGTTGAAAGTGAACTACTTCCTACTTGAACTACTTGCTTGTGTGTGCACTGCTTTGCCCTGCTTTCCAGACTCTGGCCTCTCCTCTCCGGTAAGCGCGGATTTGCGGTATGTTTTAATAACCAAGAGAGTGTGGTGAGGATTAATTTCCAGGCCGCGGTTGTAACGTCAAAGTGTGCTGTAAAAAAACACACAACGACAGTCGACTAAGCGCGCACTGGGCAAGTTGATAAATTGCCTGTAATTAAAATTGGCTTATTTTGAGAATTGAGCACTCGTATTGCCCTTGAATGTTTGCCCTTAGGGCCAAGGAAGCACTACGTTAACACTGATCACTGATGGTTGGCACTCGCCGCGGTTTTACCCGAGTTTTTGGCTGGTTTTTACGGAGCCTTTGGCGAAAGCGTCCGTTCACTGCGAAAGCACTTGTACATCCTATGAGTCAGTGTGCGCGCTCGCATGTGTTGATTTTTTTGCGCGCATGTGTGTGTGCGTTTGTATATGCGTGTGTTTGTAAGTATGTCTCAATTGTACAGGGTATTTCGTAGTCGGGCCACTCGACTGCAACGCTCTTATTAAACTTTTATTAGTAATTTTATTGTGTCATATTTCAACATACCCCAAATTTTCTCGCCCTACCTCCCGCCTATGTCAGCATTTTCTTGGGTTCTTGGGATCACAGTAAATTTCTATCTTCAGTTGGACACCTTTTTACACATATCAAAGGTGCCTTCCGTTCAAAATCAGGTTATGTCTGCAGTGGTAAAGGGTTTAACGAGTTTCATGGAACAATTTCATTTTCGCTTTGAATAATGTTAATTGAGTGATTCCCCAAACTCTCCAATTGATGGTCTGACGAAAGCATGCTCGAAGATTGGAGTCTAAGTGGAATTTACTCACTTCTTAATATCGGAGACGTTAACAGTTTGCGCCAACTTCCGTGTGACTGCTATTGCATATAATATTCTGTTGTGCCTTTTTGTGAACGGCTAAAGCCGCTTATTAGCACACTGATTGGACCTTATCAGAGTGGCCTTAGAACTGGTAAATCCATCACAGACCAGACATTTACATTAGGACAAATCCTGAAGAAGACTTAAGCTTAGTACTCAGACAAACTAAATCGTCCGCTGGCGGAATTGACAACTTATTCCGATGGGTGACCAGCGTACGGTAAAATGTTTAACGCCAAAACACTCCACCCTTCATCAAAATACCTCCAAATGTGAAACGGTGCACCACTGGGGTGATTTTGCTTGCATTTGAACTTAGCTAATTGTTTTGCAAACATTATATTTAGGGTTTTTGGAGAATATAAGGAATGTAGAAGCAAAAATCTACCATTGGTGCTCAAAATGGCAATATTTATGTGAAATATTGTATCGAAACGAAGTTTTCGTCGTACTCCGTACGGGTTTTCGCAAAACCTCAGCAAAAGCTTTGCCTTGCGTCTCGAGCGAGGTCGGTGAACCGCTATGGTAGCGACGCCGACTCTTGCGTTAAGAGGCATCGAGGTTATGAGATTCGATCCCTCCCGCTGTTCACGGTTCAAGGAAAAGCGGGACTACCTCTACTTTTGTCAACGAATGGGCTTGATTGCGATAGATTGGGTCTTCAACTTTTTTCTGAGTGTGTGAACACTTTTGTTGTGTCTTCCAAAGTTCTGCGTCCCGTCGTAATCAGCCAAGTAATTTTTCACCACGTTTATGCTGTGAAATTCACGATTTCTTCAATTCGCAAAATCAAATTTGTTCCTGTTTATGCAGCTTTTGTAAATTCACAAAATGACCAGCGCTCATATGAGAAAACAAAAAAACTGGCAACACCAACTCAAGTTAAGTTGGCTGCGCCTCGGTATTTCATGAATCGACGGCGAATGCATAGTCAACTTTCGTGTGTAAGTCAAAATTATGAAATAATGTTTATGCACGCATTTTCGGACCCATTTCATGAAATGATTTTGCAAAATGAGCATAGCATAAACGTATTAGTAGACAACCGATCCCGTTTGACTTTTAATGTCATTTTAAATTTTACACTTAAAGCTTCGTATGGAGATACTTGCGAAAAGTGTGCGAAATCTCTGCACATTATTTCGTCGATAGCAAGTGCGAAATAAGACGCTCATCTCTAGCTGATTTGTTTTCAAATTTAACTTGGCGGGAAAATTTAAATGAATTAACAGCGAATAGTTGTGGTGGCCTCCAATGATGCAATAGTTGCTATAATAATAATCCTTACTTTATTTGTAATTTTTTTTAACAATTTGCACCAATAGGCAATTGGTGCTTTATGGACACGACTAGGGAAGAAGCTGAATGGACTGGGCCATGACATCTCGTTTATATGTATTTATAATGGAACGGCATAGATAAGAGGATGTCGTCCACGACTTGCGCGACAATGAAGTCCCAAGTCCGAACACTGAAAAGTTATGCAGCTGATCTTTTGGACATACGGAATCGCCGTCGTCCACAATGGAATCACTTTGTGCTGGGCCAAAGTTGCTCATCATCAGCAATATTGTAGCAGGAGTTAAGGTCTTCGTGGCATAAGTTGGCCAAAAGCGACATTACTCCCACTTCATATCGTTGCCTCCTTGAGTTGCGATGGGTACGCCTCCATCGCTTCCACTCTTGGTGCGCTTATCACTCCGGCAGAGAAGGATGCCCTTTAACGAAGACCAAGCCGTTTTGCAATGGACATATAGCAAAAACAAACATAGTGAATAACATAATTAAACTCAATAAATACTATATTTACCTTAATTTCCAAAGACATCCACCTAAACTCAAGCCGCTATCATAATGCTGTTTATGGATAAGCTTCCACAAAACAGATTCCTCTTTTATTAAATTACCTAAGGCCACCTTCTCCACCAATAAAATGTTGTTCTGCCTTTTTAATGTTTTTGTTTTAGTTTTGTACTCAATTTAATATAGCGCATACTTGCATGTATATGTGTGTCTACCGCCACATGTAGTGTGTATGTAGAGACGAAAAATATGTTTTACATATATTTCACACCTTCGAAATCATCACTCATCGTGTGTCTATCGCGTGACACGTTGACGTCGGGTGGCAACGCTGTGATATCGATATGTCAATTTCGCGCGTGAACTCCATACCAACTCACGAAATAGCAACCTGCGAAATCCGTGCGAAATCATTTTTTTTATATGGACTTTTTCATTTCGCGGGTATTTCGCGGGTATCTCCATACCAAGCTTAAGCCTTTAAATTTGTCATATGAGTCACTACCAAATGTCTAACCTTTACACTGTTATGTCAGCTGAATTTTGCTTGCTTTTAAATTTATTTAATAATTTTTTTTGTATGTGCATATTTGGTAGTGATGAGCAATGCGTATTTTTGCTGCAGTCATCCGGATGGGTAGCTCGGAACAACTTCAAACTATTTTTCCCGCTTAAACCCATCGAAATTCAGTCATTTTTTGTACCATATCAGAACCGAGTTAGCTGATGTGAGTACTGAGCTTAAGCCAGAAAAAGACAAAAGATTGTGGCAAAGTGTAATTGGTATTTTCTTGGCATACATTTTCATTTGTTCAAGAAAGCAGCCTTAAGGCTAAGCTTGCAAAAACTTGATGCTTTAACTTTTAAATTGTCTCAAATCAGCTTTTAAAAGCCTATTAGGCAAATCCATTACTATGCAACATTTTGTTCATTTTCTTTTATTTAAAATGAATTTCACCGTTTATGCTGCAAATGGCTCGCAAAATAGTTAACAAAATGCAATTAAAAAGCTGCAATTATAATTATAATTGGGCGCAGCAAAAAGGAGCATTGCAGTCAGCAACCAGAAGCAGTCAAAAGCAACCGACCGTCAACGCTTGGGCGGCTGTGACTGTCGGAAAGGTTGGGCACAAAAAGGAGCACCGTAGGCTAAGTAAATCTGAAAAGCGTTAATTGCTGCAAAATCTGAATGTGCAGAAGACAACAATAGTAGAAGTATTCCAAGCTGCGGGGCCTTAAGCGGCTTGCACTGTGATAATGCACCCCATGCAGTGGGCATCATTTTGATGTAATTTTTTCAATGAATAAGAAAATTTTTAAATTTTGTGGGCAAAGAAATGATTGTGCTAACAAATAGCGAAAATGTTAAGGTGAACTTCAAGTGTTAGTAAACACAACCAAAAGTGGTGCCCATTATGCCCACGAGTTTTCACATTTGGTTGAAAAAGTAATCTAAAATTGGCTATACCAAGCTTCTTTCAAACTTGGCGTGTGCTTGTAATTTTTCGCAGAAGAGAAAGTGGCCTTCAGTTTAAAGCCGAGTTTATTTTACAGTTGGCGCTAATAGCTTTTGAAAGGGACCGGTATTGTAAAAACTTTTTTCCAAAGAAAAAAAAATAACTTTTTATTAGATGATCCGAAGCGGGATTGAACCCAGGTCTCCCTCAAACCAGTGCGACACACCCAACTACCCAACCACTATTTTAACGTTAGAATTGCGAACAACACATCACATAAAATTAGTAATGCATGATAACAGTTATAATATAAATACATACCTTAAACTTTGTTTTCCATTTTGCTTGCAAAAGCAAAGCAGTTGGTGGAACGAACCTGATTTCATTTTGATTTGATTTTATACAATTTACACACGTATACGATTTGACAGATCCAATAAGGAAGGACTGAATAAAATTGTGGAAGAATTTGTAACTTCGAACTTTCTAGGAGAGCTGTGCAGATAAGTAACCATGAACATCTTAGACCAAGTCAAGCAGTTCTCTAAGAGAACTGTCACACTAGTGGTATTCCTAAAAGTTGATTTGCTTTTGATTTGCTTACGTGAAAGCAAAAGCAAAGCAGTTGACGGAACGACCCTGATTTCAATTTGATTTGCTTTCGTTGCTGAACAGCTGTCATTGACAATACAATATTGAAACAAATAAAACCATCATGCCGATAAAGAGCTCAAAGGCTATATTATTCAAACATATAAAGCAAAACTTGTTGCTTGAATATGTGAACTTGGAATATTCCCACTTATATAAGCGTACGCTGTAATTTTACTATTTAAGGTTATTAATGTCGTATAGTTTGTTACAGAACGTTCCGGGAAAAGACAAAATGAAATTATAAATGAATTGGTTATGTAATGCATCCGAAACAATATGTACCGATATGGCATTCCAAATGTAAAGCTTTCTGTCTCAAATAAGGCACGGCTTATCACCCAAGTTTCGCCAAATCTGGACGAATCCCGGTTCAAGCAATTCATAAGGATAAGCTGGAACAGTTTCAACGTCATATTTAATCTCATCCAAAATGATGACGTTTTCACTGGTGTACGGAGCAGCCTGCAAATTCCTGTTGAAAGGCAATTAATGATTGCGTTTTTTCGTCTTGGGTCCAGCGGCGAAGGAGCTTCCCTTGTAAAAACTGCTGCATTTTTTGGGATTGGTGATGGTGGTACCATCCAGAGCAGAGTTCCTCAACGATAGCTCCGAGGACACGAACTTACTTGCCAATTCTTACAGAATGCTTGCCGAAGTCAACGTTCATTGTGTGTTATAGACGGCTTTCAAACAAGTATATTCGATGGCTCAATTCTGCTGAGCGTTAACTGCTTGCAACAGAGCCGAGAAATGAATTGCCGAAATGCATTGGTTATATCGATGGCACGGACATAAAGCTGGCTAAGAGACCACAGCAAGATCCAGAAGCTTATTTCTCAAGGAAGCAACAATACAGTTTGAAGTTTCAAGCTACATGTGATAGGAGGAAAATAATCCGTCATTTGGTTGTTGGATGGCCAGTTGGATAATGGAGCAGAGCAGCGATGACACTTTTAAGGTGGATCTACGTTCACAAAGTGCTGAAGTAGTTTATGAAGTTGACGCTGGCCAAAGACCACCATCAGTGGATAGAGAACAGATTAATGAATATAAAATAAAACTTTTAATTAAATACCATGATTCAATTCCGTAACGATAAACTCTTATAAACTATTGATTATTTTAGTATTTTAGTTTTAGTTCGAACATTTTAATTTCCTTTTCTATTTCTAGGTCTTTAAGTTTCCTTGCATGCTTCAGTTGCATAGCTTGGCTTGCATGCTTTAGCTCCTTCTTTTTCTTCAGTTCATTTTCGAACCTTTCTTTTTCCCATGCCAGCTTTTTTCGCTTCACATCAATTAAATTGTTTCCTCCCGATTCGATCACTCCTTGCGGCTGAATGTTCTTCCGTTGGCCATAAATTTGGTCAATGAGGCCGAAATTTGGGCACAACTTTTCCATATAGTCTGAAATAAGGAAATCGTAGTATCATATTGTGGTTGTAGTTATTGTTACTTCCGTACCAGCTGCAGAGCGATCCTTTCCTTCAGTTTGCAGCCCGGCTCCCGTCTTGTTCTGCCAGTGCACGGCTTTTAGGTATTGAGTTTGGTTTACCTCCTTAAAAGTGTCGGACTTGCTGAAGAGACGAGCATAAAATTTTTGTGCTTTTGGTTTCTGCAATGCAATTGAATTAAATTTATGTTGTATAAGTATTTATTAAGTAAGTAATAGAATATTACCTTTAGCGACTTGGGAGTGTCTTTTGTTTGTTTAAGGACCAGTTCTAAGAACTCCATTGCCTTTGCTTCCGTCCATTTGACAGCGCTTGCCCGCCGAGGCTTTGATGTTCTGAAGCAAAAATCCTTAAGGAATCAGTTAATGCTTAAATTTAAGATAAAACGAGAGCGTAAGTTAAAGTCGGCTCTTACCGACTTCGATATACCCGTTACTCATGAAAAAAAATGTTTAACAGTGTTCCTGCGTTCCTTAGTGTGACCATCCAAACTAACTATCTCTAGAAGGTACGAATTGTCTATCTTTAAAACTGTAGGAGATATAACGTTTTTTCCAAATTGAGGGGGCGGGAGGGGGCGTGGCCAAAATTTGAAACAAACTTGATCTGCGTGCAGATAAAAGAAGCATTTGTCCCGTACATGTCAAACCTCTATCTCTTACCATCTCTGAGATCTAGGTGTTCATACAGACAGACGGACGGACGGACAGGCTAACGTCCGGCTGACGCGACAAGAACAAGCTATATCGTCTCGGCTGTTGATGCATGAGCGTCGAGAATATGTCTACTTTATATGGTCGGAAATGATTCCTTCTGCCTGTTACATACATTTGCACGACTTTAGTATACCCTTTTTACTCTACGAGTAACGGGTATAAAAACAAAAAATACACAAACACTTTACAAAGATCTCCATAATTAAATGTAAACAAACGCCAAGTGTGACCACATTCTTAAAAAAAAAAAAAATAGTCTCATTAAAACGAAAGCAAATCGAAATCAGCGTCGAGTCTGATTTGCCCGAAATCAATTAGTATGACCTTACTTTCCTTACACTTTCTGGGCACAGTTTTGTTTGGGTGAGCAGCTGTTAGGTGAAATCAAATCGAAAGCAAATCAAAAGCAAATAACTTTCAGGAATTCCACTAATGTTTTGAAATGTGCTCTTATTTGCAAAGCAAATAAAGTAAAAGTTTGTAGTAAAAAACATCTGACCTCCAGGGCTGCCAAAATTCGCAGTGCTTCAATTTCAATTGTACCACTATGATATTTAACTGCCCTAACTCTTAAAAAAATGAATTTCTGCAAAATTTTTGACATTTGGCTAGGAATGAATATCTAAGTTAGTACGATGAACTTTAAATGTTATGTGTCAGATTGCCATTGTCAGACATATACGTTTGGGGGTCAGACTATCCATACATATGCATATACAATGCATGTAGGTATAAATTCGTATTTATGTATGTAGATTATTCATTAAATGAACATTTGCTCATACACTTAAACCCGAAAATTCGTACGATGACATACACACATTTGGTTTTATATGTGTATACATATATAAATTCATATACGCGGATATGCAGAGCCACTGGACATGTGCGTTTTTATCAATGCCATTTGCACCATTTTTTCCGCCCGGCATTTGCTGGCATGCGTCACCCTTCGATTTCGTAAATTGTTAGCAATACGGTCTCTGTGCGCCGCGCACCGCTCCTCGCTGACCAGTTGTGTCCGGAATATTTGCAGCGTCAGGAAAATCGCGCAAAAAGTCTTGTATGTGAGATGGACCGAGTGTGTTCTGTTGCTTTAACGGTCGTGGCCTTTTTACGAAGCATCCCGGCAGCAGCAGCTGGGTCACAAATCGTAATGGTTTCGTTTGTTGCAGATTTCGCTGCAGCCAGACTGAGACTTCTGAACTGCTGCTGCCGAGCCGGGACAGTAAGTCACCATTTGTATACGTAGGTGTGAGGGCAAGGGCGATGTACCCCAATGCTAAAGGACATAATGAAAGATATCCTATATCGCGTGTTGGTTGAATGCAAAATGGAAAAGCGAAAGAAGTGTTTGCTTAAGAACTTGGATTTTATTATTTTACATGTCCTCAGCTATCATCCATGGTATCATTTTGTATGCAATTGTTGTACTCTGCACCAGGGCTGCAAACCAGTTTTGAACCGAACCTGCTCGAACCCGGAATTCCGGCTTTTATTTAGCTGTAAACCAAACCCTGGAACGAACCACGAGGACGGAAATAGCTGTAAGCGAACACAAGCTTTTGGTTCGGTTAAAAAAATAATACGGAAGTATGGACAAACAATACATGATATCACGCCATTTTGAGATTTTTCTCTTAAAAATATGTGGTCACACCTACAATAAATAAAAATTTTTTGCTGCATTTGGCCAGTAAATATATTGAGACATCTTCCTTTAAATAGCTCCGAACACTTTGTCTGTAAGAACACATATAGATCCGTCAAACATAGTTGTAATTTTCCTTAATGATGCAGCTTCTCCAAACTACCCCAAACAGAAAAGTGCTACCTGTAACTCAAGTGACGAAATGCAGTCAAGCATGGGGCCGCACGGACCCATTGGTCATTGAAAAATGGTAGCACATTGGTTCGCCAGTTGACTTATTTGGGCACACAGAACTTGGTTCCTCGCCGCCTGCATGCAATTGCCGTAAGATCCTCCATAAGGTCCATATCTTAAGTTTTTTTGTATTCATTTTTCAGAAAAACTCACAGCCTGTCAAAAACAGCTGACGCAATAGCTGCGTCGCTTAAATTTATACAATTACTGTTTTACGCGGGCTGGTGAACACCCTAAATAAGCTTATGTCCGTCAAAATCGTCAAAGCGTCGAATATTTAGCATAGAATTGAAACGATGGAATGTGGAACACTAGAGAATTTTCCGTTTTTTTGATTTATTCCTTAAGCTTGGTATGGAGATACCCGCGAAATACCCGCGAAATGAAAAAGTCTTTATAAAAAAATGATTTCGCACGGATTTCGCAGGTTGCTGTTTCGTGAGATGGTATGGAGTTCACGCGCGAAATTGACATATCGATATCACAGCGTTGCCACCCGACGTCAACGTGTCACGCGATAGACACCCGATAGACACGCGATTAGTGATGATTTCGAAGGTATGAAATATATGTAAAAAATATTTTTCGTCTCTACGTACAGGGTTGCCCATATTCGACGGACCCATCTGGCAACGCCATAACTTTTGACAGAGATGTCAGATCGCTTAATGACATACCGCGTTTGAAGCGTCAGTCCAAGCAGATTTTTACCATGGAACAATACACGCCACGCGAGCGCTCTGAAATAGTTGAAATTTACATTCAACAGAACAAGTCAATTGTGAAAACTCAACGTGCTTTTAAAAAATTAAAAAATGTGACCGAAATGTGTGAAATTGGACCGTAAATAAGCAAAATTGCCGTATTTACGCCACTGAAAATCCTCAGGAGATT
Organism: Lordiphosa stackelbergi; assembly: GCA_018904235.1. Lineage (NCBI taxonomy): Eukaryota > Metazoa > Arthropoda > Insecta > Diptera > Drosophilidae > Lordiphosa > Lordiphosa stackelbergi. The sequence goes on along the minus strand of JAEIFU010001718.1, from coordinate 33,751 downwards.
CAAGAAGTGCCTCTTTATGACGAAAAAGTCACAGTTTGGTGCGGCGTTAGTGCGAAAACGGTCATTGGGCCGTTTTTCTTCCAAAATGAAAATGGCCATGCTGTTACCATCAACCAGGAGCGTTATCGCGACATGATGACCAATTTTGTGATGCCAATTATTCGTCGAAAGCGTATGAGGCAGTTCTGGTTTCAACAAGATGGCGCTCCACCGCACACAAGTCGCATAACAATCGATTTTCTGAAGAAATTGTTTCCGGGCCGTTTGATGTCGAAAAGTGGTGATTTGGACTGGCCACCGCGTTCGCCCGATTTGACGCCGCCTGACTTCTTCTTGTGGGGATATTTGAAGTCAAAGGTTTACGTTAACAAGCCAAGGACCGTAGAAGAGCTCAAGGACAACATTCGTGAAGAAATAGCCGCTATTCCGGCCGAAATGTTGGCGAAATCGATGGAAAATGCTGCAAAAAGGGCACAATACGCCATCAACGCCAGAGGCGGCCATTTGAGAGATATCATATTCAAAAATTCATGTAAACAAATCTACTTGGAACAAATTAAATGATTAAGATTGCCAACCGCCAAATTTTTATTTTTTTCTTTGATTTTTTAAAAAAAAACATGGGTCCGTCGAATATGGGCAACCTTGTACACACTAGTGTTGTGGCGCGGTGTATGAAATTGAGTATAAAACTAAAACAAAAGCAATAAAAATGCAGAACAACTTTTTATTGGAGGAGAAGGTGGCCTTAGGTAATTTAATAAAAGGGGAATCTGTTTTGTGGAAGCTTATCCATAAACAGCATTATGATAGTGGCTTGAGTTTAGGTGGATGTCTTTGGAAATTAAGGTAAATATAGTATTTATTGAGTTTAATTATGTTATTCACTATGTTTGTTTTTGCTATATGTCCATTGCAAAACGGCTTGGTCTTCGTTAAAGGGCATCCTTCTCTGCCGGAGTGATAAGCACACCAAGAGTGGAAGCGATGGAGGCGTACCCATCGCAACTCAAGGAGGCAACGGTATGAAGTGGGAGTAATGTCGCTTTTGGCCAACTTATGCCACGAAGACCTAAACTCCTGCTACAATATTGCTGATGATGAGCAACTTTGGCCCAGCACAAAGTGATTCAATTGTGGACGACGGCAATTCCGTATGTCCAACAGATCAGCTGCCTAACTTTTCAGTGGTCGGACTTGGGACTTCATTGTCGAGCAAGTCGTGGGCGACATCCTCTTATCTATCCCGTTCCATTATAAATACTTATATGTATTATAATGTACGAGATGTCATGCCCAGTCCATTCAGCTTCTTCCCTAGTCGTGTCCATAAAGCACCAATTGCCTATTGGAGCAAATTGTTAAAAAATTTCAAATAAAGTAAGGATTATTATAGCAACTATTGCATCATTGGAGGCCACCACAACTATTCGCTGTTAATCCATTTGAATTTCCCCGCCAAGTTAAATTTGAAAACAAATCAACTAGAGATGAGCGTCTTATTTCGCACTTGCTTTCGACGAAATAATGTGCAGAGATTTCGCACACAGATTGCTTTGGAAACTGTAAATGCAATATTGTTAAGAATTGCATAAACTATTGATTTATTTAACCTGTGGGGAGAGTTATGTATTGCGAGTATTAAATTAATGAAGTTAGAAAATCGCCTCCTCACATTTTTGTTGATATGTCCGCTCACAGAACTTCGCCCAACATGCGCGGTATATCAGCTTAAAGGACATATATTCAAGAATGTATCGTGTAAAGCTGATCAATATCGATCCTTACGTTTTTTAGTAATTCCCTTTTAATTGACACAATTTTGTTTGGTATCGGAACTCGTTAGGCCAATAACGAACTGGAGCAACAAAATTAATATATTGATAAATTTCCCCTGAAGGCCTGTTTGGTGAAGAGCGGAAAATAAATTTTTTTATGACGCACTTCATATAAAAAACACAGTGTGTTTGGGGGTAAAAACCCCACACCCCCTGGGATTAACGAAATGCAATAGGCGAGAAATCACTTTTTGCTTTTGTGACGCGTCACAAAATGTCGCGCACAAAAAACAATAAGCCTAATAAAGAAACCCACCGTTAAAATTCAAACAGGTAACGGATATTTATTTCGATAAATATCGAGCGATTAAGAGAACGCGTTTTCACATTGACTCGGCATTGCGTGAGCTAGAAAGTGAGCGACCACCATATTCACTTCTCGTTGGGAGCTCGAAGCGTCACAGAAGAAAACGGATACACATGAAATTGAAGCTTAATTTATTTAACCGTATGTGTTGCGGGTATTAAACAAATGACATTACGGTATATGCAGTTCAATAGAAAAACATAGCTGTTAAATTACGATTACGATTAGTAATCAATTACATTACTTTTTAAAAGAATTGTATGATTATATATCCCGGGTTTATTGCAGAAATAATCAAAAATAATCGGGATTATTTAGGATTACCAAAAATAGCAAAATAATCAAAAGTATCAAAAAGTAGACTACTTTACAAGATTATTTTTGAATATTTTGATTTTTAACAAAAATAGCAGATTTGTGGCCCTCAATGATTTTATAAGCCTTTAGCTGCCTATGAACGCGGAAATGGCGTAGGAGGTTAAGGCCAGACCGAAAGGCAATGAGTCCTAGGTTCAAGTCCCAGTTTGGGAAATACATTTTTTTTTTTTTTTTTTTTTTTTTTTTTTTTTGTAATCTAGATTTTTAAAACAATTGCATTAGCTCCCGTGTACCAGTTTACTATTAAAATGATTATTGTATGAAAGAAGTGTGCACACATAGAAGAAATCATCTCGTCCTATAAAAATCTGACGAGCATGACAACCTGAGCGATTGCCTTGTCTGTCCGTCCGATATCCATAAATTATAAGATCTACTGACTGAGGTAGCTACTAACTAGGGTTGAATCCGCGGACGATCTAACAAAAGGTTTTTCTTCGGTAGAAAATAGCTTTTACACATCCGGTCCCCTTTACGAGCTACTGGCGCCAGCTTTGAAGTAACAAGCCATGAAAAAGCTTCAAAGTTTGCCGTTCGATTTGGAGTTAAACTGTAGGTCTGTTTGTCTTGTGCAAAAATTATAAGCGCACACACGCCAAGAGATTGCGAGAAGCTTGACTTTGCCCTTGGGCTGTAGAGCCAATTTTACATTTTTACTGACTAGCTTAAGCTCGAAACCGGAACTTCGGGATGAACCGAAGAGTCATTTCAAACGAGATGTTGAAAGTCCGAGGGAGTTATAATGCAGGCCATTACACTAGAAATGAAAAAGAAACAATACATATTTTCCTGCGTGCAAAAAAAAAAATGCTTGTCCCAAACTGACTTGAACCTAGGACTCATGTTTTCAGCATAGGCCTTACCACGCCATTACCGACAAGTTCAGTAGGCAGCTAAAGTGCTATATGAAATCATTGAGGGCCACAAATCTGGCTATGTTAAATAATCAAAATATCAAAAAAATCTTGTAAAGTAGTCGAATTACTTTTTGATTACTTTTGATTATTTTTGATTATTTTTTGGTAATTAATCTAGTAGTAGTATACGGCAAAATAAAATATCTCGTTGCGCACCCAGAACAACATGTAGTTGAGCGCCACGAAATTTATAGTAGCCTAGGCCAGGAGTTTTGTTCGTCTCTGGCACGCAGAAGTGCAGACAGCCTAGCGGGACCCATTGATTAACTAGCTCTTTCCGGGAATGTGGGGGGGTTGTTTGCTGCTGCCTCAACTGCACACTACACGATCTTTATTATAGAGTCCCTAAAAGCCCTAATTCGTATCGGCTTAAACCGGTCAATACAAAAAGGCCAAACGACTCGAACTTGTACGGAAGAATCCCACAAGTACGATCGAAAAAAATCAAAACTATGAAAAAGGGAAAACGAGGGAACAAGGAAAGGGAAAACAAGTTAAATGGTTATCTTCGTTCGACAAGCGGTGTGGTCTAAGGTGACAAACGACCTACACCTTCTGTACCCAACCCGACCAATGATCTGCAAATGGATAATCGTTAGCAGATCCCCAAATGTACACACTATATCATTTTAACTCTTAGACCCCATGACTCAGGAATATAATCTTCTTACACAACCATATTCGAAATCATTTTCACATATATATTTTCCATTATGAGATTCAAGTTACTACTGCTTAGAACTTAGTATTTATCTATAACATATTAATAACCGTAAATATCAAAGTAGTCTTCATTTAAAGTGTATATTTAGTTGGAGGCATTACGCTCGCCATGAAAAAAAGAAACAAAATACGATCAACATCCTGCATATCTAATACTAATTTACTTTAATTTTTAATTCGTGTTTTACACATCAACACGCATTTTAATACTTCATGGGTCACCCTAATGACTTTTATTATACAAATGATTCGCTGTTTAGGCTTTCATACGTGCTCCTTTTAAGTAAATTTTAATTTCTATGGTTATTTATCTTCATTGTCCTTACAAATATTTTTATTCTATTCCGTTTTAATTTTTAATTAAATTTTTTAACTTCATTGTTCTCATTTCATTTACTTTTAATTCACCGCTGTAAAAGATAATATAGGTATTTGGTAAGATATAGAAATATGCAATTAAATATAAGTAAAAATATGTGTATGTGTAAGGGTATGGGTATGTGTATGTATATATAGAATAATTTTAATAATTCATTAGCTTGTCATTTTTAAATAAGAACAATATAGGATAGTTTACGTTACAAGAAAAATGCAAAATAGCGCTAGTATTTTAAATGATCAAATCAAAATAAGTTGTCTCTGGCAAAGGGTTGCCTTCAATTTGGCATCAGCTGATTAGCTGAGCTCTTCAAACGTAGAAATTACAAAACTTGAGTGTATTAGTGAACCGTTACCGTTGAAGGTGAGAAAAAGCTCGAGTTGAATATGAAAAAGACGCGAATAGAATGCGAGAAAAACAAACAAAGATTTTATTATATGGGTAAAGCTCACTCCTGGAAACCAAAAATCCAACTAAGAAGAGAAATCGTAAGAACTTCAAGCCAAGCTAAGCTTTCGCAATGATGTTGTTTGCTCTTAATTATTTGCAAGAAGGAAATCTTAAAGTTCGTACGAGTTCACTCTCTTAGATCAATCACTCGCGTTGCACATGTGGAAACTTTCACACCGTCCAATACAGGGTGCTTAGTTTTTTTGTTTCACTCACCAGATTTAATCGACGATGGAGGCCTCCTCGTTAATTCGATGTGGTTGTTGTTGATTTTAAATTTGATTGGGGTGATGTGTCTTAAATTTTTGGATTTGGTGTTTGGTTTTGTACTTCTTGTAGAGATTTACCTATTTAGGGAGACTTTTCGTTGAGGTTCTTGGCTTTACATTCGTTTCTATTTTCCAAGTTTTACCAAACCACACACACTTAACCACACTTGAATTTAGCAATTTTATTTTTTTTTTCTCGTATCTTTGGCGCGTTGAATCACAAGTAAACTTCTATGAGAACAATTTACACAAAAAAATAAAGAAGAATTTTCAATTTGGACTTGATTCTCGTCGTTTTTCTGCACGTTTACTCTCTTTCGATTGATACTCTCTTTTCTCCTGTTCACCCGGGTTTTTCTTGTCACGATCACTGTTTTTTGGTTTGTTTTGCTCAATTTATCCGCAGCCACTATTAGTCAACCATTTTCGACCGCAAATCTGCACAGTGGCCAGATCCGCACCCGGATTATTGTTGGAACGACTTTGAGGCGGGGGGTTGGGTTTTTTTCTGGCGACGATCGGACTCTCTGGCGTTTAAAGAAACTGCGCTGCCTGCGACAAGGCTTTGCTGGCGTTGGCGAGACTTCGCTGGCGTTGGCGAGACTTCGCTGGCGTTGGCGAGACTTCGCTGGCCTGGTCGGTAAAGTTGCAAGCGCAATTAAGTGGGGATCGTAACCATCCAAAAAAAATCTAATAGAAGAAGGTACAGGCACATGGCCAAACCTGCATTAGTACTTTTATTTGGAGTTTTTCTCGGATTTTCACCAAAATACCAACCTGGTTTCTGATGAACTCGATGGCAAATTGATTTCCCTTAAAAGGGGAGTAAAAGCGATGATGATGGCTTAGAAAAACTTGGATTAATTTCTATGTTGCCAATTAAGATCGCTTGCCTACGTCTGCTCGCTTTCAGCGCTCGCCAAGAAAAAGGAAGTTAGAAGCGAGAAGCAGACGGAAGCCTAGTTTGACAGATGACCTAGCTCGTATGCAACCCTGCATGTATCGATAATTTAAGCTATCGTAGGGTTGTGTCTTCGATAAATGATCGTTGGCGCTATTTTTAAATCGCTGATCTAAAACCCATGGTGTACAAAAGTAATTTTTACCGTTTATTTCAAACAATTTAGGATAAACGGGTTCTAAATTTTTTTTGTTGGCTTTTGCAATGGTCCTTGCGACCATTACAAAAAAAAATTCCTTTAAAAAAAAAAAAAAAAAAATTTAAAAAATAATTTAAAACTTAGAAAATAAAAAAAATCCTTTTAATCTCTGGGGATACCGTGGAAGTTGGGCCCAACTAACTAAGTCCGGCAAAAAATTAATTAATGATAGTATCGATGGCTTGTATGGTCATACTAAATTTTGGCGGCTAGTTCCCCTCACTGGTTCCGGGGCGGAGCCAACGCACGGGCCTCATACGTATGTTCGTTTGTACGTGCGGAACTCGAAACGTTTTGTTCAGCCATGATTATATCAAGTTTAGCTAAGAAAATTTTAGAATGCTAAATTTTGAGCTTTACATTGCTGGCACTTTTCGCAATGTTTAGTTTATGTCAATACTATCGAAAATTTATGATCAGTTTGAAAGTTTTTATGCAATAAAGGTAGAAAAGTTTGTTGAAACAATACAAACAAGTAGCGTTTTTGAATGCTAAAATTAATTTTAACCATTTTTCTTGGTGGTGCCATTTTTATAATTTGAGAATCTTTTATAAATGCAGTATTTTATAGTTTTTTTTATATTATTGTTAATTAAGTTATTTAAGTTATTGGAGCGCAATAATCAGTGTAAAGTATTTTAAAAGCTGGTATCAGTGCAACATTGAAATTAATAGCAAATCATTTTCATAACTGAAACAAACAAAATTATTCTTAAACCCCAATTGGCTCAACAAGTACAACATTTATTCCTAAGCGTGATGAGTCCAACGGTCATAGATTTAGTTGTTTCTCTCTTCTGCCTAAAATTGTACACCTCATTCTCATTATTAATTGATTATTTGATATAATCCAGGCTTTTTTGCATTGGAGTCTGAGATGTCGGTTAGAAGCTCCTCCTCTGCATTCAAGCGATTCTTCCAGTCGGACTCAACGAAGTGTTGATTAAGAATGTGATACTTTTTCCCCCATCCTGTGTTGTCAGCTGTTTTTGTTTTCCTTTTAAACGGGAATTTACGTCCTCCACAGTTGCATTTTTTGACTTCCTCCGCAAAAAGGTTTGAGAGCTCCTTTTCTTGTTAATTTCCTCACAGATTTTTTTGTCAGCATCAAGACGTTTGCCGAAATTATTGTTTAAGCGATTCTTCCAGTCGGAGTCAACGGAGTGTTGATGAAGAATTTGATACTTCTCCCCCAATAAGCCATGAATTGCTTCAACATCCCATCTGGCCTTGGAAACATACTGGGAATCATTAAAATCCTGTGTTGTCAGCTCTTTTCCTTTTCCTTTTAAACGGGAATTTACGTCTGTCTTCCACAGTTGCGTTTTTCGACTTCCTCTGCAAAAAGGTTTTGAGAGCTCTTTTTATTGTTCATTTGGCTTATTATTTCCTAACAGATTTCTTTGTCAGCATCAAGACGTTTGCCGAAACATTGGAGTCTGAGATGTCGGTTAGAAGCTCCTCCTCAGCATTCAAGCGATTCTTCCAGTCGGAGTCAACGAAGTGTTGATGAAGAATGTGATACTTCTTCCCCCATCCTGTGTTGTCAGCTGTTTTTGTTTTCCTTTTAAACGGGAATTTACGTCCTCCACAGTTGAATTTTTTGACTTCCTCTGCAAAAAGGTTTTGAGAGCTCTTTTCTTGTTAATTTGGCTTATCATTTCCTTACAGATTTCTTTGTCATCATCCCGACGTTTGCCGAAATAATTGTTTAAGCGATTCTTCCAGTCGGCGTCAACGTGTTGATGAAGAATTTGATACTTCTCCCCCAATAAGCCATGAATTGCTTCAACAACCCATCTGGCCTTAGTAACATACTGGGAATCATTATTATCCTGTGTTGTTAGCTCTTTTTGTTATTGTTCATTTGGCTTATTATTTCCTCCCAGATTTCTTTGTCAGCATCAAGACGTTTGCCGAAACATTGGAGTCTGATATCTCGGTTAGAAGCTCCTCCTCAGCATTCAAGCGATTCTTCCAGTCGGAGTCAACGAAGTGTTGATGAAGAATGTGATACTTCATCCCCCATCCTGAGTTGTCAGCTGTTTTTGTTTTCCTTTTAAACGGGAATTTACGTCTGTCTTCCACAGTTGCATTTTTTGACTTCCTCTGCAAAAAGGTTTTGAGAGCTCTTTTTATTGTTCATTTGGCTTATTATTTCCTCCCAGATTTCTTTGTCAGCATCAAGACGTTTGCCGAAACATTGGAGTCTGAGATCTCGGTTAGAAGCTCCTCCTCAGCATTCAAGCGATTCTTCCAGTCGGAGTCAACGAAGTGTTGATGAAGAATGTGATACTTCTTCCCCCATCCTGTGTAGTCAGCTGTTTTTGTTTTCCTTTTAAACGGGAATTTACGTCCTCCACAGTTGCATTTTTCGACTTCCTCTGCAAAAAGGTTTCAGAGCTCCTTTTCTTGTTAATTTGGCTTGTTATTTCCTCACAGTTTTTTGTCAGCATCGACGGGTGCTGAAATTATTGTTTAAGCGATTCTTCAGCGGCGACGGGATAAGAATTTGATACTTCCCAAAGATGAATTGCACACATCCCATCTGGCCTAAGTAACTTAGGGAATTATTATAATCCTGGGGTTAGCTCTTTTTGTTATTGTTCATGGCTTATTATTTCCTCCCAGATTTCTTTGCACATCAAGACGTGCCGACATTGGAGTCTGAGATCTCGGTTAGAAGCTCCTCCTCACTATTCAAGCGATTCTTCCAGTCGGATTCAACGAAGTGTTGATGAAGAATTTGATACTTTTGATGGTTGCCTGACGAACCTGTTCGTAATCGGCCTTTAAACCAAAGATTTCTGGGAAAGTGTTCGTTCACCATAATGGCGATAGCCCCAATGGCTATGGGTGTGCGCTTGACAAGCTATGTATTCTTTGATCCATCGATTCCAAAAGTGAGCGGCGAATAATTGTGTTTGATGCCAACGCATTTCAGATCAGTTTCATCACCTGCCATTGGTTTATACCCTCGTAGTAGATGTTTAGGGGTTAGCGCTTCTTCGTCAGCAGAATCAAGAGAAACGAAGGTCAATGGGCGAGAATTAATTATGAATTCCACCTCTTTTAAGGAGCTTAATAAAGTTTCATCATTGAAGCTGCTTGTCGGCCAAATTTTCCAAAGAACTGTTTTTACAGAACGAAACGTCAATTTATGCCGTCGAATTTAATGGCAAGTTCATCGAAATAGACTTTTAGCAGTTCTTTCTTAACAATTTGTTGCTGTTGCCTTATAGTTAGTAGTTGTCAAAGAATATTTCTTTTGGCATTCCGCAAGAAGCCATGAAGTATTTGATGCACATTATACAAGAGCTGGTGTCAAGTTTGTGAGCAAGTGAGGCAAGTGAACAACGCTTCCCAACGTTTTTCTTTGTGTCTGCCAACCGTTACTAATATTGGCCCGAAGAAGTCAACTCCAGTTTGAGTAAATGGTCTCTCAAAATGTGGCTAGCCTAGGGGCTAGTATAAAAGCCATTTGTGGCGGTTGCGGCATAGCAGAAGAATTTTTGTACAGGGTTGCCCATATTCGACGGACCCATGTTCTTTTTAAAAATCAAAGAAAAAAATAAAATCTGGCGGTTGGCAATCTTAATCATTTAATTTGTTCCAAGTAAATTTGTTTACATGAATTTTTGAATATGATATCTCTCAAATGGCCGCCTCTGGCGTTGATGGCGTATTGTGCCCTTTTTGCAGCATTTTCCATCGATTTCGCCAACATTTCGGCCGGAATAGCGGCTATTTCTTCACGAATGTTGTCCTTGAGCTCTTCTACGGTCCTTGGCTTGTTAACGTAAACCTTTGACTTCAAATATCCCCACAAGAAGAAGTCAGGCGGCGTCAAATCGGGCGAACGCGGTGGCGAGTCCAAATCACCACTTTTCGACATCAAACGGCCCGGAAACAATTTCTTCAGAAAATCGATTGTTATGCGACTTGTGTGCGGTGGAGCGCCGTCTTGTTGAAACCAGAACTGCCTCATACGCTTTCGACGAATAATTGGCATCACAAAATTGGTCATCATGTCGCGATAACGCTCCTGGTTGATGGTAACAGCATGGCCATTTTCATTTTGGAAGAAAAACGGCCCAATGACCGTTTTCGCACTAACGCCGCACCAAACTGTGACTTTTTCGTCATGAAGAGGCACTTCTTGAATCTCCTGAGGATTTTCAGTGGCGTAAATACGGCAATTTTGCTTATTTACGGTCCCATTCAATGTGAAATGGGCTTAATTTTTGAATTTTTTAAAAGCACGTTGAGTTTTCACAATTGACTTGTTCTGTTGAATGTAAATTTCAACTATTTCAGAGCGCTCGCGTGGCGTGTATTGTTCCATGGTAAAAATCTGCTTGGACTGACGCTTCAAACGCGGTATGTCATTAAGCGATCTGACATCTCTGTCAAAAGTCATGGCGTTGCCAGATGGGTCCGTCGAATATGGGAAGCAACCCTGTAAAAAATGCAAACCTACACACAACCTTTTTGTATAATCCTCGTATCGGGGTGTAATACTTCTTTTTTTTAATCCTCCCCTTTACCGCGGGGGGGTTTCCCGGGGGGGGGAAAAATTGCTCGCAAAAAGTGGATATTTCGCAGATTCTTAACAGAGTCCGCTAAGCCGCTGCCATTAACACGATAACTTCATTTTTTCTATCGATAAACGTTTCAAAGAAACCTTGTGTTTATTTTTGCACTGTTAAATGAGCAAACAACAACACATCATACAACATATTTTGTGGGCTATTTTAATAAATTAGTATTATTTTATGAAATGATTAACACATTATTTGCTTTTATCGTTATGCCGTTTTACAAGCTGCAGTAACCTCTTAATGAACTTCAGTAATTGCCTCATTCGACATTTTCTGTTTCACTCTTCCATGAAACGCGCTAGAAAATGCCACGCCGTTTCTGCCGGAATCTGTTTCAGCTCCGCTCATTTTCAATTTGATGTTGTAGTTCCTGTTGCCCACACAAATTAGAATCGAAACCATTTTTCGTTGCGTCGCCACAAAAAAGACTCGTTAACAGCACTTAAAGCTACGTTATTTTTTTAACATAACGTAGTGGCAAATGTAAACGTTTTTTTCCGATAAGGCCGGGTTTACATTGGGGCACACTGTGGTCTGGTGTTGTGTGACGCAATGTGACCAAAATACTCAGAAGTACAAAGTGTTTACATTGGCGTCACACGATTTTTGTGACAATTAAGCCGTTTGCCGTTCACATTGCACTGTGACACTGAAACGTGACGCGCTGTGTTGCAGCGATGTTTTGTGCCACCCCAGACACACTGTGAAGTGTCATGCTCAGCCATGGACCTATCATCCATAAGTATTACCTGTAGCACCTACTCCGAGCAGCATCCCTGTAGTTCGGGAGGCCCGCCGGCTGTTGGAGAATGTCAACCGATTCTGGCTCCGGCTGCCGGCCCCCATACCAGCTTTCCCACCAGATTTTATATGGGACGTCATGAAATCCGGACACCGAGCGGTCAGACAAAAGTGTCCAAACTGAGCGGAAGGCTGTTTGGGTAAGCCTTATGGCGGGCGGTATGGACTATACATCGACCAGGTGGTTTTATCACCAAAAGACCAAAGGAAAAAAAATATATTTTGTTTTTTTCACTTTCATATCTACATTTGTTTCTATACATTAACCACTATCAACCACAACACATCTTTAGAATGTGTTGAAAGAACTCTGAATTTTTTTTTTTTTATAAACATACCTTTACTGGGATTTGAGCTCGGAACCGTACGCTTCTCAGTCGAATGCTCTAGCTCAGTGCTACTGTTGCTAAGATCAAAAGCCGAACTAAATGTGCTATATATATTTGACATATTTTATAAAGTTCTCATTTAAAAATTTCTTACCATAAGCGTTGTATACGCACATCTACTTATTTAACTTTAATCAGAAAACGTAAAGATTGTGCATTCGCACTTTAAAAATTATACTTCGTGTAGACTGACTGAAGCGTCTGCTGACTTAGAGTCTGCCGAGCCGAGTAGACGAGTCGGCGGATAAAATATACAATCTTACTAAAGGGTACCGAAAGCTTAACGCAAAATGCACATAACCTCAAGAAATATTCCTTATTGACCGTCATAGTCTCTGGCCGCTTGAATTGGGAGGATGGTGCTTCGGTCTGGGTGTCATAACCATATACAAATGTAATAATGCAATAAGTGCAAAGTGGATGATCATGTCATCATAGGTATATACGTTGAGAGAAGGTGTACCGACATTAAAAAATAGTATCCCGCAAAATTTAAAAGTTGGTCTTTTTTAACAAACCTTATTTTTTCTCTCTGCCATTCCCATCATATGACGGTTCCAAATCATCCAAATCAGTAAAGGTCTTAATTTCTATCTTCGGGGATCAACAAAGGAAAACGACATATAATTTGAAAACTTTTGATATTGCCAAATGGTGAACAAAAATGTAGCTGTTAGTGGTGCAGCAGGAAGTGTGTTTGCCTTCTGTGCGTGAGGTTGAGGGTACGATCCCGCCTAGGAACAACTAATAAAAGTTTTTCTTTCCTTAAAAACTTTACACATCCGCGGTCTTACATTTTCTGTGCACACTCTGGTATTGCTGTACGCATCGGTCTGGCGGATGGTTATCCTTAACAGACTTGCCGGGCGGTTAACGCAAATGGCCCTTCCGATGGTTGTCCCAAATCGCTTGGCGGATAGCTGACATTTCAAGTATTAAGTTCTGATATTACTGTGCGGATCGGTCAGTCCGATGTTTACCGTTAGCCGAATGCCGGATGGTTATCCGAAAATGTGCTGGCCTATGGCTGTTCCGAAATAGCCTAGCGGATGGTTGGCATATTATGTATAACCTTTGGTATTGTTGTGCCGATCGGCCTGTCCATTGCGTTACCCTTTAGCTGAATGCCGGGTGGTGGTGGTAAATGGCCTGGCCGATGGCAGCCCCAAAACCGCTGGCGGCTGGCTGACAATTTGTGTGCGAACGTCTGGAGTTGCTGTGCTGATCGGCCAGTCCGATGATTACCCCTTAGCAAACTGACTGATGGTTGACTTAAATTGTATGAGCGTCTGGGGGTTCTGTGCCAACGGGTCACCGGATGCTTTGCTTTTGGCAGCACCCGACACAAAAAAAACTACAGGGATTTGAAACCAACCTGAAAGAGATTTTTGTGACACCGAGAATTGGTTTTGGGTTGTTTCTTTTTTTAGACTTTCCAATTAAAGTTACAATTCTTTTGTTTTGGGACAGTGTGACCAGATTGTAAGATGTATGCAAAAAAAAATGTGTCCATTCACCCAAAATGTTTTTAGTGTTGTTAAAAATACTACATATTTTGTTTTTGACAACACAAAACACCAACCCTGATGCGATCGCAGGTAGGCGAGTTTTTTTAAATGTGTACTGTTTTATTTTTCATTAAAGCATTCGTTTTAAGAAGTTTCTACAAAGTAATTCTGTGTCTTGGAAGGACTAATATGAAAGCTTGCTCTTAGACATGTAAAAGGAGAACTTGGTTGCGGTAAGGTACGCCCAGAAAAATACTTATTAATTTCCACCGAGCAGAACTTAAACAAGAATTCTGGACAAGGCACGGCATAGATGACAATATTTGAGAAGGCTCTGGTAATGGGGTCCGTCACAAGAGAGAGAGCGAGCGAATATACTAGATTTCAAAGGACTACTTTTATGGAAATCATGGCGCGCATGGAGAAAGCCAAGAATTTAAGGCAGAAACTATAAAATTAAATTTTATTTTAAGCATTAAAGCTAGTATATTGTTTTATTTCATTTATGTTTGTATTTTAGGAAACTTGTCCATATCTTTATTTAAACGTAGTATACACTTCCACCAAAGACTTGCCAAAACAACAAACTCCATATAAAAAATACTCACAAAAAAATTTTTGCCAAAGCCCTTTGGCAGGCTCTTTATTGGTAGTCCACACTCAACAAAAAGGCCTCAATTGAATACCGATAAAATACTAGATCCGTATTTTCTGGTTTTTTTTTTATCGATAGCTCCCTGAATTATTTATTTAATTTATTTCAAGAGGTATCGCAAATTGTCGATTCACAAATATGCTTAATCGGGTGAAATTTTAATAATTTTCCCATCAATGATTGAGCGCAATTTTCAAAACAAGCTACAAAACAACGTGAGACTTTAACCAAAATTAAACTGGGTAATAATTATTAATTTAATTATTTCTAAAGTGTCATATCTGCTAATCAGGCCCCATAGACAGGGGTATGCCGTGAAAAACGCATGTTAATCATTTTTTTTATTGATTGTGAAACTTATAATTTAAAATCAAATCAAAAACAACGCTCTAGGCAATGAGACCATATTACATGCATACATCTTACAATCTGGTCACATTGTCCCAAAACAAAAGAATTGTTACTTTTGGTATTTTTGTTTTGGCAGTTCTTTGGTGGAAGTGTATACTACGCTTTAGCAAACACAAATTATAACAATAAAATGCGTGAAACAATATCAAACTTGAATATCATTCAATCATTATAAAATAATGTCAAGCAGCCCAAGATTTCCGTGTACTTTGCACAAATTAAAACTCCTTACCTCAATTCGCAGATTTTCTCCCTAGCTAAGCCTTATGGTCTGCCACATATACTGACCTGACCAGTAATAGAACATTTTATTTTCATTTTTAACTGGCTTTAATTTGACTTTCCATTCACCTAAGCTCGTCGTTACAATTGAAGAATTGTATGCATAGTAATTCCTAGGATATCACAATACACAGTCCCACGTTTTATAATCCTATTAAGTTCAGATTGTTTTGGTCGGCCACGGGGTGGTCCCTTACAAACTCTAATCGCTTCATAGTGCGGACTGCATGCAGCCGGAGTCGGGGCCAAGTGGTGAATTGTTTCTCTGCCCTTTTGCTGTTGCCGAGATTGATTTTTCATTTTCCTGTTTGTCCCGTATTTGTGGACGACTTTAATTTTTTTCCAATTGGATTGATGATAGCATATGGTGACAATTGGAAAGTGATATGCAAGCTTTCGCTTCAACGAAAATTGGCAATTTGTGCGCAAAATTTTACGGGTCCTTGGGTTTTATTCACTGGGCCTCACATGCAGACATAAATGAACGTTTTCATACACACGTGCACCTGACTCGATATATATTTGTTGTTGATATGTGAAATTATAATTTCATTGATTACACAAGAAAGAAACGGGTACCAGTTTTCCCTTATATACTCCTTCTTAGGAGATATATGAATATGGATATATGTAGTGAACGAGGTACGTACACTTTTTAAATTCCAGAGGTCAAATTCTTTTTTCTGTAAATTCATTAATCGGTTAAATGCAGTTAAGGGGTAATTGTAAGTAATAAAGTAATTGATATTTGAGCCTTCAAAATAAATGCTAAAATTTATAAACTAGTATATATAAGGTTGTCAAAAAGTCCTATTTCCGGTCTTTGCAAGCGCGTAGTTCTAGTTGTATTCGTCGCATCGGTTCACGCTAGAGCTTTTTGGAAAGCTCTTTTTACGCGCTAACACGTGTTTGATTTATTGTTGTTTGTTTTTAGTCGTTCGTGAGTTATAGCGTCGCAAACATGGAGCAAAAAACAAAGAGAAAATACGGCATATTTTACAGTACCACTACGATAAAGGCAAAAATGCATCTCATGCTGCCAATAAAATTTGTGCAGTTTATGGACCCGATACAGTTTCCATTTCCACCGCACAACGATGGTTTCAACGTTTTCGTTCTGGTGCAGAGGTGATCGAAGATGCGCCACGGTCCGGAAGGCCTGTCGTCGAAAATTGCGATAAAATCGCTGAATTGATCGAAAGAGACCGGCATAGTAGCAGCCGTATCATCGGCCAAGAGCTGGGCATGAGTCATCAAACCGTTATAAACCATTTGAAGAAGCTTGGATTCAAAAAGAAGCTCGATGTATGGGTGCCACACGACTTGACGCAAAAAACATTTTTGCCCGTATGGATGCATGCGAATCGCTTCTGAATCGCAACAAAATCGACCCGCTTTTGAAGCGGATGGTGACTGGCGATGAAAAGTGGGACATTTACGACAACGTGAAGTGGAAACGGTCGTGCTCGAAAAGCGGTGAAGCTGCCCAGACGGTGGCCACGCCTGGATAGACGGCCAGGAAGGTTCTTCTGTGTGTTTGGTGGGATTGGCAGGGAATCATCCACTCTGAGCTGCTCCCCTGTGGCCAAACGCTCAATGCGGACCTGTACTGCCAACAACTGGACCGCTTGAATGCAGCACTCATGCAGAAGGCCATCTTTGATCAACAGAGGCCGAATTGTCTTCCATCAGGACAACGCCAGGCCACACACATCTTTGGTGACGCGCCAGAAGCTCCGGGAGCTCGGATGGGAGGTTCTTTTGCATCCACCGTATAGTCCGGATCTCGCACCAAGTGATTACCACCTATTTCTGTCCATGGCGAACGAGATTGTAAGTCGGAAGTTAGCCACAAGAGAGTCCTGGAAAATTGGCTCTCCGAGTTTTTTGCCAATAGGGAAGCGAGCTTCTATAAGAGAGGCTTTATGAAGTTGGAACCCCATTGGGAACTCGTCATTGAACAAAACGGCACAAATTTGTGCTTCAAAAAATCGCATTATTATAACCAATTTTATGAACAATTGAAAATTCAATAAAAATACCGCAAGACTTTTTTGACAACCTTATATATTAATACGCTAAGCAAATTCAATACAAATGTTTGTCTCCCTTTTAGCACAGTAAATTAAATTCAATTAACCGTTGACGAATGCCAAAAATGGCAAGTGCAGCAAGCGCTGCTGGTGGAAAAAATTAAAAATAGAAAGTTTTGTTTTAAAATTTTATAAATTTCCAATTTTTCAGCCTACCAATTTGTTTTGGGGTTTTCGGTACTGTGAAAATCGCAATCATAAGTACATACACAGTTGATATTGGAGTTTTTATTTATCTCCGAAGGTATATGTATGAAAATTATTTGTAATATATGCTTTTTCAACGATAACTTAAAAATGCTGATTGATGTTGGCAATAGGAGAGCGCGATGTGGACATCATGACATTAACAATATTTGTCAATAATTGAAAGATGCTTTTAAGTGTCCATTGATTATGAGTTGATGTCGGTTTTGCTACAAGCCTGCTTTTGTCATGAGGTAGCCTACGCCAGCTTATTGTAGATAAGCCAAGACTGCTGATGATTGAATTGTGAAAATTCCTGAAATAGCGCTATACTGTCATCCAGACAGTCATGGGACCAAACAAATCTATAGCTAGGATGGTCAAATGGGAGTAAAATTTATAAATAACGAGAAGGCCAAGCTAACTTCGTCTTTGCCGAAGTTTTTATACCCTTGCAAATGTTTTAATATAGCAGAGTTTTAGAACGCCACCATTAAAACAAACAATTTGTCTAAATAAATCCCATTTTCCGACCGATAGTTCCTATGGAAGCTATAAGATGTAGTCATCCGATTTTGACCAATACTTCCAAATTTGTGTAAAAGCATATCATATTAAAATCGCTGAGTTGGAAGACGTTAACATTAAAAACAAAAAAGTTTTTCTCACTAATGCCGCCTTTTCGACCGATAATTCCTATGGCAGATACAGTCATCCGATTTTGACCAAAGCTTCCAAATCTTTGTGAAAGCATATAATATGAATAATCGCTGAATTGGAAGACGTTAACATTAAAAACAAAAAAGTTTTTTCACTAAATCCTTCTTTTCGACCGATAGTTCCTATGGCAGCTATAAGATATAGTCATCCGATTTTGACCAAAACTACCAAATCTGTATAAAAGCGTATAATATTAATAATCGCTGAGTGGGGAGCCGTTAACATTAAAAACAAAAAAGTTTTTCACTAAAACCCACTTTTCGACCGATAGTTCCTATGGCAGCTATATGCTATAGTCATCCGATAAGTTCGGTTCCGACATATTAGCAGTGGGCAGTAAAAAGAAGACTTTGTGCAAAGTTTCAGCTCGATAGCTTTAAAACTGAGAGACTAGTTTGCGCAGAAACAGACGGACAGACAGACAGACGGACAGACAGACGGACGGACAGACAGACGGACGAACAAAGCTCAATCGACTCTGCTCGTCGCCCTGATCAAGAATATATATAGTTTATAGGGTCGGAAATGAATATTTCTATGCGTTGCAAACTTCTGGGCAAAATTATAATATTCTTTGCAAGGGTATAAAAATGAGTTAGAGAAATCTTTTGCTTTCATCTTAAAGTAAACAGAGCACAATAATATAGATTGTGGAGTAATAATAATAAAATTTATATTTTAAATACTATATTCGTCTTATTCGGGGGTGCCACAGACCCAAATTCCAACCGAATTCCAATTCTTAGGTGCCACAGAAATTTCTTTTGGTTAGTTTCAAACCTCTAATGTTTTGTAAGGAGATTTTGCAAATCTCTTTTCTCACTAGCGCCTTTTGTCGAAGTGGCGCCCTTTACAAGAGAGCTAGCGGATTAAGGGATGGAAACTAATATCTCATGTTTGGCGCCAACAAATTTTTAAATTTTGCATTATATTGGTGGAGAATGTGACTTAAAATTGAATTATTATTTAAAAATGCATCATAAAACATATAACACAATCAAAAAATTTCAGTTAATCATTAAATTAACCCACATCTAAAATAAGGGAAATTTTTTGGCGAGAGATTCAGCCCTGTTTTTCGAAATGGAACATCAATTAGAACATCTGGTGTTAAAACTAGATTTTCTAATTAGAAAATGAAATCTCTAGAAGTTCTGTGGAAACCAACGAATTTTTCGAGAGACTTACAAACCAACCATCGGCAAAATCGGCACCCCGGATTGAAACCCATTTGTTAAAAACTATCAAATGTAAGCAAGGTCACACTACAAATGAGTCATTAAATTTGAATCCATCTCGCAGACGCTACCTCCCACTTTTTTATGTATTCTCTGTTTTGTGTTCATAAAATTAAAATTTGCACAAAGCTTGACTATCGTTCATCTGATGCTTACCAAATCAAATGATCAAAAACTCTGACTACTGAATATATCTACAAGATTGTGGGATAAATAAGAATGTTTTGTTTTTTTTTTTAAATTGCAGAGAATGAAAAGGGTGGCGAACATCTAAACTAAACTTGATCAACCTGCAAGTGTAAGGAGACATAGCTCAATCGACAGGACTGTTAATTGTGATAAACAATAAATACTTATATATTTTATAGGGTCGCAGATGCTTCCTTCAGGCTGTTGCATACATTTGCACAAACTTATTATACTCTGTGTACCTTTGCATCAGTCAAATATCCAAAGAACATTTTCGGGCTTTGAAAGAGCCTAATGCTTTAAAGCCTATTTCGGGTAGGTTACTTAATAAACCGACCCACGTATATGCTAATGGAAAGGAACATAATGAAGGTTAGTCCCTACAAGATGACTGCTTGAGTTCACAATTTAAATTCAATTGTGCAATAAATTGTTTCTATTGTTGCGTGCGTGTGGATGGTAGTCTCAGTGTCTGTGGACAATATACCGACTAACACAAACACAATTAGTAATTAATTCATTGTAGTCACGGGCTCCAGGCTTATTAGGGCTGTTCAATAAGGGTTATGTGACTTACTTGTAGGCCAATAAAATCGGATGAAGTTCTCAGCTCAAGATGAAAATGAAAACACCTTTTTGTTGCTCACCGTTTTATTCAGTATTTTATTAACATAAGTACAATTTCGATTCAACACTCGTTTGTTATATGTATGTATGTATGTACTGTAATAATGTAATATTAAGTAGTGTATATATTTATTGTCCTGTATTTCATTTCTGAGTATTCGGAATGCTTATTAGTAGAATTCAGTATTAGTGTGTATGCATAATGTACGGTATATAATTCTCTTACAATAACATACATACCACTTTCACTTACTCAATGCCCAAGCATGTTTAACTTTATACTTTTTCTTATGTCCCATATTCATTTATAATGAGGTAAAAATATCAAACTTGAATGTACGGTTATGAGTCCGTTGTTTTAACAAACAAACCCCAATTACTTGTAGTTTGGATTAAATAAACGCATGACTGTGTATTGAATGCTGAAAATGTATATACTGCGATTTGATGCAGTTGAGCACTTAAGGAGTGTTTCGATTTTGACCGAATTAGCTTAAATCAGAATCTTTGGTGCAGTTAGAAAAGAATCCTTTTAGCAAATTAGCTTATTGATATGTCTACAACATTTTGGAATAAAACTTAAACCCTGCCCAAGAATTTAGGTTTGCCCAAACCGAAAAACCTTTCATCGGCGAACGAACTTCAATTGGAAATACGGTTAATTTCAAATTAGAAAACTAGTTTGAACATTCACTTGATTAATTCTCTAATTTTAGTGATGTCACGCAAAACATAAATATAAAAGTGTGGAAAACGCTGCAGGAAAATAATATTTAAATCACCCAGTAGAACTGCAACACCGGTTCATTTATATGTGGATAAATATATGCCGAATTATTGTTACATTTTGTTATAATTATCGCACATTATTGACGCAAATATATTTAACAAAAAACCAATTTTTTTTCATTCAGATTTCGCGACTTTTTGGTTTGCTTGTTTCTAATAGTTTTATTGTTAAACCACAATTGTTGTTACACGCTCATGTGCATATATGGCATACGTATGTATGTACAAATGAGTGTGCAAATAAATTAGCCCCATTTCTATATGTTTGCCTTTTAACATTTATTGCATTAAGCTTATTATTATTATCATGCAATGTACTTGCAATTGTACACTTACATTTAAACGCATTCAACGCTTTAACTATCGATTGAGTTGCATGTATACAAAAAACATGTTAAATTCGTTAAGCGGTTTTATGTGCATTCTCCCTTATAAGAACTTAGCTTTAAATTTAAAACCGGGTCTCATTAAGTTTAACAAAGAATTAAGTTTTGTAGCAAAGCACAAGGAAGGAAAGTGCTAGTGTTGGGTTGTATATTAGGAAGTGAAGATTTGTATGTCTGTTTGGGATGTTTTCTTTACAAAACTTTCTTAGAATTTTCTGTTGACAACGTTTTTGCTATGCGCTTTGTGCAAAAATAAATAAACCCCTTCCTATTGTATTTGAATGAGTGACCTAAGATTGGTTGCTCACTAAACTTAACAAACCAACATGTTCGTCTTCAGTTTTTCTCAATTGTTCAGTTGTTCATCAAAATTTGGTTAGGGGCTTCTATTGTAAAAGATCTTAAGGAAGCGCAGGCGCCTCCGGGGCTAAAAACACACAACATTTCTGACAGTTAAGCGACCCGGTCAGTTCCATTTCAATCAATTTACAATCAATATTTTTGGAATGGTCCAGTTAATCTGGGATTACCCTGGAATATTTAAAATGATTATATTAACAATATCGAAGTTCACTCCAAAACAAGACTAGCCATGTTTTAGATTCTATCCATTCAAGTCAGGGTCTAGAACTTCATGATGTTAATTTATTTAAGATTGCTTAACCTTATTTTTGAATACGATGATATAAGCAAGCACACTTGCAAGGTCAGAGTTTGTTTTCTTTTAGTCCAGATCAGCAGAAATTTTTGCAGTTTGATTTGCGCTCAGTGCCAAAAGCTCGCGCTTTCTTTAATGTAAGTTTTAATGGCATGTGGTGAATAGGAAACCTTGATTTAAGCAGCAGCGCTTCCAATTAAAGGATGATTCAGTACAGAGCCGACCAGAAGAAATTAACTTATTTTCTTTACGGTCCAAAAATTAAAAAAAAAAAACCAAATCCAAAT
This sequence comes from Lordiphosa stackelbergi, assembly GCA_018904235.1. Classification (NCBI taxonomy): domain Eukaryota; kingdom Metazoa; phylum Arthropoda; class Insecta; order Diptera; family Drosophilidae; genus Lordiphosa; species Lordiphosa stackelbergi. Next base: position 11,510 of record JAEIFU010001718.1, on the reverse strand, counting down.
TTGAACTAGTTTGTCAATATTGGGAAACTCAGTATGTATTAGCAATAAATCGTCAACAAAGTTAACAGTTAAAGAAGGAAAAGCGCTATTTAACAATAGACTCAACAACCTAAAGAGCAACCAGTAAGAGCGCTGCAGTCGAGTGCCCTGACTCACAAATACCCTTGATTCATTTGCTAACCGAATATGTTCATTCACATACACCAACCCGTACGCTCTAGCTGATAGCAGTACTTGCAGTGAGGCTGCCGCTATTTACTAAGCTGTTCCCCGCTAACCTTTGTGTTTTTGCTTGGTCTTATTCTGCTTTACAGAATAGATAGATATTAACTAATAATTTCTAACTTAAAAACTGTGTCTCTGACTGTTTTTTGGGTAATATTTCTAAATTTGAAACAAAAATGCAAAAATCTGTAGCTATATTGCTATAGTCTCTGAGATCGACGCGATCATACAGACAGACATGTCTATGTCGACTCGGCTGTTGAAGTTCATCAAAAATATATTTGAGTGTACCCATGCAACAACTAATACAGAATGGCACCCAGCCAACAATGTGGACTAAGCCAGAGGCGGCCAAATGGAGAGGACAGAAAAGTGCGCTTGCGTTGGTGAACAAGAGAGCTCTCTCCAGATTACAGCCGTTTTACTTGCAATGCAGTGTTCACCGATTCACACAACCATAAGTTCGGCTCGCGTTTGCATAAAAACACGATTGACTTCGGCTTGTGTGAGCTGTGGATGGCCGCCTCTGTACTGAGCGCTTTTGCTGAGAGCACGAAAGAAGGAGGGAGACTGAGCGCAAGAATTAAAGACGCACATACACACAATTTCTTATGTGTGTAGAAAAAAAGCAATGCTGAAACAACAAAAACAACAAAGCGATCTCTGAAAAAGAAACCCACCTCTTAAAAATCCCGTCGGCGTGAGAAGCGGTCATATGGTGTATCTGAATGCGTCGCTGCCACTGTGCTCACCTTTAAGTTTTCTCTCTCTCTCTCTCTCTCTCTCACTCTTTGATGCATGCAATGCGGTGTTGTTTGCGTGTGCGTGGGAGCCGTCTTTTTTACACTTTTTTTCTCATAATCGATTCAAATTGCCAATGACGACCTATCTTTAGAATGTACGAATCATCTATCTATAAAACTGTCGGAGATATGACGTTTTGTCAAAATTGCGGGGGCGGGAGGGGGCGTGGCAAAAATTGAAAATAAACTTGATCTGCCTGCAAGTATAAGAAGCATTTGTCCCATACATGTCAAACCTCTATCTCTTATCATCTCTGAGATCTGATTGTTCATACGGACGGACAGACGGACGGACAGACAGAAGGCTCTATCGTCTCGGCTGTTGATGCTGATCAAGAATATATATTCTTTATATGTTCGGAAATGATTCCTTCTGGTTGTTTTCAAATGTTGCAAATTTTGTGGCGACATTTGGCCAATGTTTTGCTCATAAAAAGAGTTAAGTCAAATATAATAATGAGGAACTAAACTTGAATGCTTAACTGATCGAATTGCATTAATATCATTAAAGATTTGATGGGTTTTAAGTAATAAAAATTAATTTTAAAATATTGCCCTCCAAAACAATGCAAAAGTCTGACAGCAGCAGAAAGCAACAATGAGCAAACCTGCCAACTTATTCCAATTATGACAATTACATTTTCGGAGTTTTAATATGCTTATCAAAATTAAAAGCATAGGCTTAAAAGAAGTATAAATTTAACAAGATTGTGTGGATAAATTAGCAGTTTAATAAAACATGATTTAAGTGGTTATATTAACGAATTATCGAAAAAAACCTATCGATATACTCTGTTTTGTGAGAACGTCAAATAAAGAAGAAGAAGAGAAGTAAACAGTTGTGAAAAATGTAAGTACGCTTTTAAAATATATTTTTGTCTTTAAAATTACAAATTGTTTTATAGGGGAAATCATAGAACTCCGGAGCAAGAGGCCGTGATGCTGGCCTTTATTGAGAAGCACCCGGATATCGCGAAAGGTTTCACCAAAGGCGATAGAGTGGCAGTGGCGAAGGCTTGGGAAGACCTACATGCTGATTTGAACAGCATTGGCACGCCAGAAAAAACACTAAAGAGTGGCGCCGGGTACGTACATTAAAAGTGCATTTTTTTCAAAGAAAATAATTTCATAATAATCCTCCTCAGATTTGGAAAGACTGGAAGATGAGCATCCGGGCCAAAATTTCCAAAAATAAAAAGGATGCCAGAGCCACTGGCGGTGGGCCATGCCAAATCGAGACCCTGACTGCACCTGAGGATGCTGTGGCTGTGGTTGCTGGCCTGTATGTGATGGTCGAATGCTCCAGGCATTGTATCTAAGTAATTAAAAAGTAAATAAAAATCTAATTCTAAAATGAGGCCGCTTGAACTATACTTACAATCATAACGTTAAGACTAAAATAGCCTTTTCGGTTCAAATAGTGATTTTCGTTGTCAGGTGGCTTAAAAATTTTTACATACGTTCCATCCACGCACCCAATTACTCCTGGAACCCGAAATTTCGTATAAAAGTGGCGCTTCGATGCCGCGCTCTAATGTTATAAAACGAGGACAAAGTTTTCTCTCTAATAATAGAATTATTTTCCACAAAGATTTGCAAACGATGGGTCTTGAAATCGCCAAGTCTGCATCCTTTCCAATGACTCGTTGGAAAGAGCCAACACCTACTGAACTGATGTCCTGGGGATATCGGTCTCTATTATGTTTAAAATCAACAAAGGTATCTGTGTCCATACGATAGTTATACAGAAAACTAGTATAGAAAATAAAATTGTTAAAAAATGCAGTAAAACAAGCAGAGTAAGCTTCTTACGCTTCATCAGCAGAAATGGTAAGTGGATTGGATGCATTTCTGAGGTTCTTTCGACGAATTTTCTCTATCGCCAAAGTCCTTTTTCAAGCAACATCCAAAGCTAAAAATGCAGCCAATGGAATCTTTAATTTTTATTTGTACATTTCTCATAAATTTTAACAGTTATAATTTCCACTCTTATTTACACAAACAGGGTTGTCAACAAATTCTAATTATGTCGCGGCCCAATTTATTTAAAAAATTTTTCGATATAATTGAGTTTTAATGCTCCATATTCATTTAAAGTTTAATAATTTAGTGCATAAATATCGGTTATATGACGAACCGCTTGTATGCAAATACCGGTTATATGCAAAAGTTTTATATTTTAGTGCATTATGCACAATTTTGATATAAGAATTTTATTGCAAATCGCTTTTAAGCAAATATCGCTTATAAGCAAACATTTTACATAAAGTTAAAAAATTTTGCAACACAGTTGCTGATAGCTGAACAGATAAGAAAGAAAAGAAAAAGTTCGATTTTGATTGACTCAAAAACCAACAATTGTAATTGTAAAATAAGAAGAAACAAAGGACAACCACCTATTTTTCCTAAGACTTTTAATATCAGCAGAAAATTTTTCAGAATTATTTAAACTTGGGAAAAAATCGATTTTATCAAAAAATAACCACATTTTCAATATTAAAATCCAAAATTTGTACCTTATCAGCAAAATCAAATCTTCGTGTTTGGTTTTTCTGTAACGTCGTTCAATGCAGCTTACTTTAAAACAAATTTGGTTGGAATAGGACACTTAATATGGCCACAGGACCAACAAATGTAAAGATACCTCGCTAAACATACGTTTATGCAGATATCTCGTAAGCCTGACGTGCTGGGAGAAAAATGACAATTTATCTGAGTTCAGCGGCCAAAAATACATAATGAACGGTTGCAAAAGTGGGCATTTCTTTGTATTGTGTGTCTCTGATGGCTGCGGTCTATGCTGGTGCCGCATAGTCGCACTGAACACGCTTTATTGCCTGGTATGTGACCAGCAGTGTCTCCTTCTCCTTTCCCCAAGAGCTTTCAGCTATGGCTTTGAGGGCCCCATTTCTTTCTCTAACTTTGCGGGCTGTGTTCTCCGCGTGCCTCGCAAAGAAGAAGAGATTGTCAAAAGTCACTCCCAAGATTTTTAGGAATTTTTCCTCCGTCCACAGTGACATTGAGCTGAGTGTTCACTATCTTGGTCCAAGTAGTGAAAATAGTTGAGCTGGATTTTCCAGAGGAGAGAGACAGGTTTCTACCAGCCAGGTATACTGAGACTGTTGGGAGGTAGGAGTTTAAGCTCTCAACTTGTTCTATTTCTTGTTGTTGTTCTAGCTTAAGATATATTTTGTGCATTTGTATTTGTTTTCACGCGGCCGTAAGATCATTCTGGCACCCCTCCTCCATGTAGAAAATGTGAAATCGGCTTCAAATTGTAAGATTATCTGACACATAGCAGCTGGAAGAAGAGAAACCGTGTTATTAAAAGATGCTTGTTGCGAAGGATAAAGCAAGGCTCTGCAACATTTGGTGCATTAAAAACAATGCAAGCGAGGTGTTGTAACTAATCCTCACAAGAAAAGGAATAGAAATAGCACAAGCAAAGTTTAAAATAATTCAAAACCCAGAAGCAATACTGATTTTCTTAGTGCAGTAAATCTCAAATGTCATGAAAGTCCGAATTTGCAAGGTTCAATCTAAATAGATGCCGAATACATCCAATGTGACAATGAACTTGCCTAATTTTGAAAAAAGAAAATTAATATCCATTTGAGGGTAATTATTTTGCTCAATACAAAAACATCCCTTAACAAAAGAGGCCCTACTTAATTTACATTCACTACTTCGAAACTTTTTCTTATATAATAATACCTAATATTATCGCTTTTGAAAACATTTGAAACAAACGTGAAGTGATTTAAGTTACCCTTTTCTAATAGCTAAATTACACATAAGTATTAACTTATACAAAAATAAAAAAAAAAAAAAATAAAAAATATATATAATAAAAATATTAATTTAATATATAAATACTACACACAAGCGAATGCTCGCTTCAATCGAACGTTTCGCGAAGAACATAATTCGTATTTATTTTTTAGTTTAAGCTGAAAGTCTTTGTGACGTCACCGTCGTGTCTTTGACTTTGCATTTTCAGTATGTCTTCAAAGCCCTAAGTATAAAGGCAGGCGCATGGTGAAATGAACATTATTATATTGTATTATATTAACATACTAATTCCGCCATGGGCCGGCGTTTATAATTTGGCTTAGCAAACTCCCGAGCGTCAATTAATTAATCGGTAAACAATTATTGTTTTATGTGGTTTAATGTACATGATTGTATTGCCCAATGTGCTGTTGCCTATTTGTTAATTGCTTAGAGTGTAAATCAGGGCAATCAAAAGGAAGCAACCTCTGTTTCACAAAGAAATGCCTGGAAGCAGCGAGGGAAAACGATGAATTTAAATAAATTTTATTGTAAAAATTACAATTAATTCGAGTTTTATTGTACATAAAATTTTGGGAAAGCGTGAAAATGGAACTCGTAAAACTTTCGAGTCGAAATTCGCATGCGAATGTTCGCGCACGAATGTTTGCCTGCCACAAACTGAGCGACACAAGTAAACGAACGTTTGGCGAATTCGTAAACGAAGTTTTTGTTCGTTTTTTATTCGCTTTAAGGTTCGCGCGCTAATTCGCGGGCGAACTTTTGGTCGATGGACCTCAGGAGCCGAACATATTTCGCTATTCTCACCGTCACGTGCCAAACGCTCGAGCTGAACCTCTTTCCCGAGACTTGCGCCAAAAGACCACTCAGCTTTTCAGTCAGACAAACAGAACAGATTAACGTCGCTTTATTTTCGCACACCAATACAGTCTCTCTTTTCGGCCTCGCTCCTCTTGACAAACCCTGCTTAATAATGTCGGTATAAAAAGATCGTACCTGCACTCTCTTGGCTAGTATGCAATTTTCGTCTCTTTATTCAAACTAGCTGATTTAAAATGCTTATTAATATTTAGTCATAAGATACTTATGCGCCATGGTAAATAATTTTAAATTAAAGGAATTTAAATTTTAAAAGTGATTTTTAATTTTTTAGTTAAAAAGATGAATAAAGTAATCATGCTAATAAAAAATCGGCATTGAACACTGAATGGTAACTCCACCAAAACAATATCCTTTTCAAGCTGCCCCAAAAATTTGAGACTCGCGCTTTAAGCAAAATAAGACAATTCTTTATTATAAGTTAGGACAAGGCCTTAACGCCCGCTGAGGGGGTGACCTCAGACCTTATGTTAGTAGAAATCCGTTCTCCTTAAGTTATTTGTACTTCTGTGTGTGTGTACACTGACAATATGCAAAAACTAAACTCACTAACACAAGCGCAAATAAGACTTCGCCTTGATATATATTATTGTTGCAATTAGGCTTACTGTCTGTATGTAGAGCTTGTACATAGTATAATCCGATTGTTAAGAAGTGGCATTTAATTGACCAATCCGAAAAATTTATTACGACTGCATTGGAGTTGTACCGTGTTTTGCGGGGTCGCGTGTCTAGCAAGGCATGGCTTGTTTGAGTAACGTAATTGTATCTGCAATCGATGTAGACACGTTCATATATTTTGTATGTGTGTTTAGCTGCGGTTAGACAGTGGACCCCGAAATCATCTCCCAGCCGTACATTTTAGAACGAACCACACATACACATACTTTACGTCGTTTGTCATCTGCATAGACTCAGAGTGGAGAATCACATCGGAAACAATGCAAATACGGGGTCACGTTAAGAAACAGTTTTTTGGTCTTTCCATGTGGCTACATTGCAAACATTCGGGCGGGATAGTATTTAATTTTAAGCTTTATACATATGAATTGAATGTACACATGTATGCACAAGGCGCATACACAGATGTGTACATACATATGCATGTTGTGGAATTTGTGAAAATTAAGGCATAGGCACGCACATCAGATGCACTCGCACTCAACCAGAGTACGCAGCTGTGTTTAAAAAAACAACCAATTACAAACAAACATACAAATGTACATGCATGTACCAGTGATGCGAAAAAATAACAGAGAATTAAATATTCACCGACACTGAAAAAATGCTGCTACGTTTTCCTTTATTTACAGCAAGGGTGAAAGCCGGTCCAGAACCGAACTCCTTAAGGCCGATTCGATTCATTTTATTCGCGATTCTTCAATCGGATTATGAAACGAACCAATTAGTTTAATTAGTAACCGAGCCTAAGACTCCAAGACTAAAACCATACGACTAAATGGCAGCTAAATTGGAAATAAAATTTGCGATGTAGATTTATGATTCTACATATATGTGAGTGCAAAGTTTGTTTCTCAGACCGCTCACACACAAAACACATATGTAAAGTCGAAGGTCCACATTAAAATTCCCTCTTGCCATTTACTTGTATGGCAATTAGTCATCCTTATGAATTCTAAAGTCCTCGCCTATACCATCACCAGAGAAAGAAGAAAGAATTAATTAAAGAATTATTTAAGAAATTATTTATATTTGGCTTAACAGCCCAAAGGTCCAATCCGAGCTTGTTTAAACCTTTCGCTTGTGTGCTTCTAATTTTCGCCATTTCACTTTTTAGGATTGGATATGCCTTACAACATTAGACCAACTTTACATACCCTCTACGTACTTGATTTATAAATCAAGCCTTAACAGTACTTTGCACAGAAAAAAAAGTCTGGATATTTTCAACCTTTTTAATCTTAGAGTAAGCCAGGCATGATCTTGAAAATTCAATCTCGACAGGATAATCTACACTAAATAAAACGAAGAACTTTGTACTTGAAACAAGTACAAACGGTGTCAATAGTACGGTAAGTACGAAAATACTTTAATTCAAGTACAAAACTCTAATTTCATGTACGATTTCTGCAATCCCGAAATACTTGTTTGAAACCTTTTTCGGGATATTTGAAGTACATTTCAAACTTTTATAATATCTTTTTGGTTATACTATTAGTTTGTTATGGTCTAAGTACATTTCGATTTACTCTTAAAAAAAGTGCAAAATGTTCTTCATCGAAGTGTTATAAATTCTAAAGTCAAGCAGAAAACAATTTTAAACCAAAATAATTCTTTAAAAATTAAGTACAGAATGTTCTTGGTCCTAAGCTCATAAAATTCTAAACCTTTACCAATTTGATCTTGGAACTAGGTCTCTGTATCCAGAGGAAATGAATTATCCAAAGACCAAGATGATTATACTGTAGGTCAAAAATCTACCCTAAATCCATAACAAAACTTTAAAAACACTTGGCCCTCGCTTAACAAGGAGTCTTTTAGCACGAACTCGGTCTTACACGGTTACAAAATTGCTCTTTTCCTCCTTTTAACACGCGAAAACCTGTTCTTACACGATTGCAAAATATCGATATTATTTTGCTGTCAATTGATGCGTTAAAAAAGCTAATTAAATGCTATAAATTTCTGCTTTTACAATGGCAGAAAGAAAGAATAGAGCTTCTTTTAAACGCAAAGTCATTTCATAAAGAAACAAAATACAAATTCTAAACCGCTTTGACCTCACGGAAATTGTAAGAAGCATTGACTTGAATGAGGCAACAGTTCGCACTATTAAAAAGGAAGATTGGGTCATCTTTATCTACAACATTTACCAGTAGAGCGCGTGCACCTATTTTGGAGAAGAGCACTTAGCATTTGAATTGACGATAGCTACGAAAACGAGAGCGTAAGTTAAAGTCGGCTCTAACCGACTTCGATATACCCGTTACTCATGAAAAAACACCTTCCTTAGTGTGACCATCCAAAAAGTATGCAACATTTTTTCAGGGTGGGAGGGGTGGTAGGGGGGAGGGCTTGGTTCACTTTTTTGCTTATAAGTTGAGAACCGTTCATCCGATCTTTATCATTTTTTCGGCAAACCGATTCATTTTGCTGATTACTAACTATCTCTTTAAGGAACGAATCCCCTATCTTTAAAACTGTAGGAGATATAACGTTTTTTCCAAATTGCGGGGGCGGGAGGGGGCGTGGCCAAAATTTGAAACAAACTTGATCTGCGTACAGATAAATGAAGCATTTGTCCCATACATGTCAAACTTCTATCTCTTACCATCTCTGAGATCTAGGTGTTCATACAGACAGACGGACGGACGGACGGACGGACGGACAAGGCTAAATCGACTCGGCTGTTGATGCTGATCAAGAATATATATACTTTATATGGTCGGAAATGATTCCTTCTGCCTGTTACATACATTTGCACGACTTTAGTATACCCTTTTTACTCTACGAGTAACGGGTATAAAAAAGATCCCTTTAAGCCAGCCGAATGTTAAAATAAAATTTCTTTCACATAATATGACATCAGTACTGCAGCCAATGGATCAGGGTACAATTTACACTTTCAAGGCATATTACATACATACTCTATACGCTGGTTTTTGGATACAACTGAAACTAACTCCGTCGATGTTCCCAGTGCTTGGAAGAAATTTTGAGTTGGTAAACTTTGTTAAAAGCCATGAAATAGAAGGGCCACAATGTGGATTCTAGGATTTATTGGACCTTGCTCATTCATTGAAGGTGAAGGATTTGACGACAGGCATTTGATGATGTGCAATAGTTGTTTGAAGATGAAGGAATTAATGACGAATCATTTCTTGAGATTGCTGTGAATGAAGCAAACAATTCGAAATCAGATGACAGCAGCTCTGAAGAAGCCGATCTGATTAGTTTAACGATAGAAAAGCTCCAAGAAGAATTCGCAACTGCTAGCAGCTCACATCCGGTCATCGAACGAAGACTTAAGATTAAGAGGGAGTTGGAAAAATTATTTTGCCTTATAAGGAGTGCTATAAAGAAGCTTTAAAAGCTACCAAACAATCGAAAATGACAGATTTTTTTGATAAGGAGCCACCAAAAAAGAAAACTTGTTGAATCAAAAAGGCTCAAACTATAATAAAGCCTTAAAAGAAAGACAGTGTCAAAATTGGTTTCTGCAAATTCCGTTCTGGAGATTTTTCACTTAAAGATGAGCCACGTTCAGGTCGGCCAAATGAAGTTGATGATGACCAAATCAAAGCATTAATCGAATTGGATCGTCATGTAACTGAGCGTGAGATAGGAGAGAAGTTAAATATACCAAAATCAACCGTTCATTATCACATACAAAGTCTTGGACTGGTGAAAAAGCTTGATATTTGGGTACCACATGAATTGAAAGAAATTCATTTAACAAACCGAATCAACGTTTGTGATATGCATCTTAAACGCAATGAATTCGATCCATTTTTAAAGCGAATCATAACTGGAGATGAAAAATGGATTGTTTACAATAACGTTAATCGAAAACGATCATGGTCCAAGCATGGTGAACCAGCTCAAACCACTTCAAAGGCTGATATCCACCAAAAGAAGGTTATGCTGTCTGTTTGGTGGGATTGGAAGGGTGTGGTATATTTTGAGCTGCTTCCAAGGAACCAAACGATTAATTCGGATGTTTACTGTCAACAACTGACAAATTGAATGCAGCCATCAACGAGAAACGGCCAGAATTGGATCAATCGTAAAGGTGTCATTTTCCATCATGACAACGCCAGACCACACACATCTTTGATGACCCGGCAAAAAACTGGGACAGCTTGGCTGGGAAGTTTTGATGCATCCACCATATAGCCCTGACCTTGCACCATCAGACTACCATTTATTTCGATCTTTGCAGAACTCCTTAAATGGTAAAACTTTCGGCAATGATGAGGCTATAAAATCGCACTTGGTTCAGTTTTTTGCAGATAAAGGCCAGAAGTTCTATGAGCGTGGAATACAAAATTTGCCGGAAGATGGCAAAGGTTATCGAACAAAATGGAAATTATATATTTGATTAAAGTTCATTCTAAGTTTGATTAAAAATGCATTTACTTTCTTTTGAAAAATCCGCAATTACTTTTTGGGCAACCCAATAAATAGAAAACATATGTGTTCTTACTTTTTAACAAGTTTTACGTGTTAATTTATTATATGAAGAAACTTTTCTGTATTTAATACCAACCTCTTAATTTTGTTATACCTATATTTAAGGCAAGTAAATATAAATTTTTTTTAATGCAAACAAATGTATAAAACCTTAATGAAATCAGACCAAATTTGAACAATACAAAATTAGTTTGTTGCCAATTGCGAATTTCAGGAACGTACCCCTATTTTGTACTGAATCCATGTTTCGCTTTTCACGATTTCGCACACAACGTGTTGGGAGAGGGGCCAAGTGTAACTCGCATTTTCCGTACCACCCTTTTTAGCTTACATTGTAAGTCTATTCTGTCCTCAATCCAAGAAAATTTGTTTTCGAACTAAGTACGATCTTTCTTAAAATTTTCGGCTAACTGTAAGTACGAAATTTTATTGATTCAAGAAAGTTTGTACTCATTTTTATAAAATTAACAGTCGTTTCGTACCTAATTTAAGTACATCCAAGAATAAAACATACTTGAAATTTTAAGTACAAAACGGTATAAATTTGATCCCTTTTAAAGATTGGCCGAAGCCTTTTAAACTTGTATCATTCCAAATGTGCTTACTTCAATTCCTTTCGAGATCACATGTTCATAAATTAGAGGGTGAGAGCGAAAC